>JAQZBX010041897.1:0-22186 GCA_029593785.1 Cabassous unicinctus | reverse complement strand
GAAGCGGGTGTGGCTCAGTGGATAGAGCCCCCGTTTACCATATTGGAGGCCCAGGTTCGCGTCCTGAGGACTCCTTGTGAGGGCATGCTGGCCTGAGCGGTGCGGTGGGCTGATGCAGCAACCTCACGGCAGGAAGCGGGTGTGGCGCAATGGATAGAGCACCCATTTACCATATGAGAGGCCCCGGGTTCGCTTCCCGGTGCCTCCTTGTGAGGGCAGGCCGGCTCGTGCGGTGCCGTGGGCTGATGCGGCAAGACTTCACAGCAAGGGGGAGATAAGCAGACACAGAGAAGACACGCAGCGAATGGACACAGCAGCACAAGCAGCAAGGGGGGGCATAAATAAAATAAAATAAATAAATCTTTTAAAAAAAAAAGAGCATGGTACTAGCATAAGGATAGACATATTGATCAATGGAATCAAATTGAGAGTTCGAAGTAGACCGCCACTTCTATAACTAGTTGATTTTTTTGAGGTACCGGGGCCCAGGGAAACAACTTGGGACCTTGTATGTGGGAAGCTGGCACTCAATCACTTAGCCACATAGGCTCTCCTGAGTTGGTTTTTTATGTTTGTTTTTGTTTGTTGTTTGTTTCCATTTTCCATAGAAAGCACAGGGAACCGAACCCGGGACCTCCCATGTGGAAAGCAAGTGCTCAAATGCTTGAGCCACATCCATTCCCTCCAACTGATTTTTGACAAGGCTTCCAAGTCCACTTGATAGAGCAAGAATAGTCTCTTCAACAAATGGTACTGGGAGTACTGGATATCCATATGCAAAGAATGAAAAAGGATCCTTATCTCACATTATATATAAAAAGTAACTAAAATGGATCAAAGGCTAAATATAAGAACCAGGACTATAAAACTCCTAGAAGAAATTACAGGGAGACATCTTCAAGATCTTGTGTTAAGCAATGATTTCTTATACCTAAAGCACATGCAATGAAAGAAAAAATATGGGACTTCCTCAAATATAAAAGCTTTAGTGCATCAAAGGACTTTGTCAAGAAAATGAAAAGATGCCCTACTCAATGGGAGTAAATATTTGGAAACCACATTTCTGATAAGGGTTTAATATCCAGAATATATAAAGAAATCCTACAACTCAACAACAACAACAAACAATTAAAAACAGGGCAAGGAAGATGGCAGACTAGAAAGATGTGGAATTCTTTTCTCTCCCAGAAAAATAGCTAGAGGACAGGCAGAAACAGCCTCGAAAAAAATTTTTCTAGGGTTTATGAAACCAGGGGAAGGCAGGACACTAATCAGAACAGAGAGGAACAAATGAAAAGAATCACAGTGGCAAAACTGTGAGTTAAAAATAGCAGCAGGAACTGCCAGTGCTATGCCCTACCCTACAGATACTTTTGCATTCTCAGGCCTCAGGGCTGGTGGATACAGATAAATGGAGCCCCAGGGATCCACCTTTCAAGGAAAGGGAAGAGAGAGAGGGACAGAGCATAACGTTGACTCAGCTTTTGACCTAGAAATTTGGTCTGCTGTGTCTCAAGAGCCCTTCCAGTCCAGGTGGGGCCATGCCATTGTTCTTGGGAGATGGCTCATGGCTAAAGACATCCAAGACTAAAAAGATCTGACCCTTTCAAACTCCCTCTCTACTGACCAGGACTTGGTGTTGAAGATGCAGAGGGGAGTGGAATTATTGCCTACCTGGGAAAAGGGAGTGGACTGCCATCAAAAGTTGTAGAACTCTGAGAAAGTTTGAATTACAAGGCTCTTAGCTCCAGGCTGGATCCTCCATCACACTGATCCAGTCCCTGTTGTAGCAAACACACTCTGACCAGGCATTGAACTGGGAGGGCTTCTGAAGAACACTATCTGCTGGCAGACCAAAAGTGCATGTGAAAAAAATAAAAGAAAAGAAGTAAGAGAGGCTTTTTCCAGAATTTACAGCCTCCCTATCCAATGCCCTAGGAAGCAGGTCTGCAGCCCACTACTGGGTTCAGGACTCAGATTTGAGCAACTAACAGGGACAATCCTAAAAACCCAGAACAGGTTGAAACAAGAATCAAAGAACAGCAGTAATACACAGTCTCCTGCCACTAAATCTCTAAGAAAGAGAAAGCAATTGAGCATCTGAGTAAAATCACCATCCTAATCAGATGCCTAGACATCTGCAAAACAATCAGAAGCCATACTATTAAAATGGAAGAAATGGCCCAAGAACAGGAATATATCAAAGCCCCAGAAGAGATGCAGGATTTACGAGAACTAATCAATGGCATGCACAAAAATTTCCAAAAGCAAATTAATGAGTTGAAAGACAATATGGCTAAAGAGATAAATGACATCAAGAAGACATTGAGTAAGCAGAAAGAAGAATCTGAAAACCTGAGTAGGAAAGTAACAGAGCTCATGGGAATGAAAGACATGATAGGCAAGATCAAAAGCACATTAGAGGAATAAACAGCAGACTTGAAATGATGGAAGAAAGAATAAGTGATATTGAAAACAGAACAGTTGAAATTGAAAAGAGAAAAGAACACAGAGGAAAAAAATGGAAAAAATTGAGCAGGGACTCAGGAAGTTGAATGATAACGTGAAATGCAACAACATACGTGTATGGGAGTTTCAGAGGAGAAGAGATGGGAAAAGGGTCAGAAAGAGAATTTGAAGAAATAATACCTGAAAATTTCCCAACTCTCATGACAGAAATGAACTTACATGTCCAAGAAGTGCAGTATACCCCAATCAGAATAAATGCAAATAGACATACTCCAAGACACATACTACTGAGAATGTCAAACATCAAAAATAAGGAGAAATTCTGAGAGGAGCAAGGGAGAACCAAACCATCACATACATGGGATGTCCAGTAAGACTGAACACGGATTTCTCATCAGAAATGATGGATGCAAGAAGACAGTGGAATGATACAATCAGGATACTGAAAGAGAAAACCTGCCAGCTGAGAATTCTTTATCCAAAATATTGTCTTCAAATATGAAGGTGAGTTTAAAATATTCACAAAAACAGAAACTAAGAGAGTACATAGAAAAGAGTTCACTTGCAGGACTTGGAGGCTGAAAGAAAAGACAGGAGAGAGAGGCTTGGAGGAGAGTATAGAAGAAAGAATAGCAGAAAGGATAACCAAAAGAGTGAAAACACAGACAAAAATAAGATATGACCTATGAAAATCAAAGAATAAAATAGTGGAAGTAAATAATGCACTTACAATAATATCACTGAATGTGAATGGAATAAACTCCTCAATCAAAAGATATAGGACAAAAAAAAAGAAAAAATAAAGAAAAAATAAAAGATACAGGGTGACAGAATGTATTTAAAAAAAAAAAAAATGAGCCATACATATGCTGCTTACAACAGACTCACCTTAGACCCAGGGATACAAACCGGCTAGAAATGAAAGGTTGGAAAAAAATACTCCACTCAAACAGTAACCAAAAAAGAGCAGGGGTAGATATACTAATACAAGACAAGAGAGACTTTAAATCCAAAAAAGTTATGATATACAAAAGGCCATTATATATTAATAAAAGGGGCAATTCACCAGTAAGAAATAAGTCATAAATGTCTATGCACCCAGACAGGGTGCCCAAAAATACATGAGGTAAACTCTGGCAACATTGAAGGGAGAATAAACATCTCTGCAATAATAGTTTAAGAGTTCAAAACACCACTCAAATCGTTAGATAGAACAACTAGACAGAAGATCAACAGGAAAACAGAGAACTTGAACAATATGATAAACAAGTTAGGCCAGACATATACAGAACAATGCACCCAAACTCAGCTGATTACACATTCTTCCCAAATGCTCATAGATCTTTCTCCAAGATAGACCATTTGTTAGGTCACAATGCAGGTCTCAATGAATATAAAAAGATTGAAATTATACAAAGCACCTTCTCAGATCATAATGGAATGAAACTAAAAATCAATAATAGACAGCAAAGAGGTAAACTTGCCAATGTGTAGGCTGAATAACACAATACTAAATAATCAGTGAGTCAAGGAAGAAACTGTAAGTGAAATTGGTAAATATATTGAGATGAATGAAAACAAGTACACAACTTACCAAAACTTATGGGGTACAGTTAAGGCGGTCCTAAGAGGGAAATTTATAGCCTTAAATGCCTATATTAAAAAAGAAGAAAGAGCTAAAATCAAAGATATAACTGAATAACTGAAGAAATTATAAAAGAACAGCAAACCACTCCCAAAGCAAATAGAAGGAAAGATTAGAGCAGAAATAAATGAAATTGAGAAAATAAATCAATAGAGAAAATCAACAAAATCAAAAGCTAGTTCATTGAGAAGATTAATAAAATTGACTAACCCCTAGCTAGACTAACAAAGAAAAACAGAGAGAAGATGAAAGTAAATAAAATCAGAAAAGAAAGGAGTGAAGTTACAACTGACACCACATAAATAAAACGGATCATAGGAGGATACTTGAGAAACTGTATGCCAGCAAACTAGACAACCTAGATGAAATGGACAAATTCCTACACTGACACTACAAGAAATACAAGAACTTAACAAACCAATCACATTTAAAGAGATTGAATCCATCATCAAAAATCTCCCAAAAAGAAAAGTCCAGGACCAGATGGCTTCACAGGTGAATTCTACCAAGCATTTTGAGAAGAATTAACAGCAATCCTGCTTAAACTCATCCCAAAAATTGAAGAGGAAAAATTACCCAACACATTTTATGAAGCCAATATTACCCTAATACCATAGCCAGATAAAGACACTACAAGAAAAGAAAATAACAAACCAATCTCTCTAATGAACACAGATGCAAAAATTCTAAAAGAAAATACTTCCAAATAGAATCCAACAGCATATCAAAATACTTATATATCACAACCAAATGGGATTTATTCCTGGTCTGCAAGGCTGGTTCAAAACAAGAAAATCAATTAATGCAATACACCACAGTAATAAATTGAAGGAAAAAATTACATGATCATATCAATAGATGCAGAAAAGTATTCGACAAAATCCAGCATCCTTTCTTGATAAAAACACTTTAAAAGTTGGGTATGAAAGGAAAATTCCTCAATATGATTAAGGGCATATATGAAAAACCACAACCAACATTGTACTGAATAGGGAAACTTGACAGTTTTCCCTCTAAGATCAAGATCAAGAAAAGGATGCCCACTGTCACCACTGTTATTGAACATTGTGCTAGAAGTTTTAGCTAGAGCAATTCACAAAGAAAAACAAAAAGTATCCAAATAGGAAAAGAGGATGTAAAACTCTCACTATTCACACATGACATGACCCTATATTTAGAAAATTCTGAAATGTCTATGACCAAACTATTTGAACTAATAAACATGTTCAGCAAAGTGGCAGGGTACAAGATCAACACAAAAAATCAGTAATGTTTCTGTACACTAATATCGAACAATCTGAGGAGGAAATCAGGGGAAATTTTTCATTTACAATAGCAACAACAAGACTCAAATACCTAGGAATGAAGTTCACCAAATGTGTACAGGACCTATATTCAGAAAACTATAAAACAATTCTAAAAGAAATCAAAGAAGACCTAAACAAATGGAAAGACATTCCATATTCATGGACTGGAAGACTAAATATCATGAAGATATCAATCCTACCCAAACTGATTTATCAATTCAATACAATACCAATCAAATTTCCAAGAGCCTACTTTATGGTAACAGAAAATTCAATTACCAAATTTATTTGGAAGGTAAGGGGAGGCTGAATAGTCTAAAGCATCCTAAAAATGAAAAGCAACATGGGAGGACTTTCACTGCCTGAGCCTGAAACATATTACAAAGCTACCGTGGTCGTTCATAGCAGTGTTACTCACAAAAGCCAAAACTGGAAAAACCCAGGTGTCCATCAACTGATGAATGGATAAGCAAAGTGCGGAGTATACACACGATGTAATATTATGCAGTGGTAAGAAGAAATGAAGTTGTGAAGCATATGACAACATGGATGAATCTGGAGGACATTATGTTGAGTGAAGCAAGCCAGACAGGAAAGGATAAATACTGTATGATTGTCCTATTATGAGCTAAATACATTATGTGAACTATAAATATATTATGTGAAATATGAATATGGGTAGAATTGCACATATAGGACCATTTTTCTTTGAAGCTGAACAAATGTAAGTTAATACTACAAAATGTTAATATCAGACAAAAAAATACATTATACTAAGTGAAGGAGACCAGACACAAAGTACTACACAGTGCATGATTCCAATTATATAAAACGTAAATATAAGTCAATTTATAAAGATGAAGTTAGATTAGTGGTTATGTAGGGCTGGGTAAAGACCGCTAAGGGTGTGGAGTCTTTCTTTTTGGAGTAATGAAATTGTTCTAAAATATTTTGTGGTGATGAATGCACAACATTGTGATTAAACTAAAAGCCATTGATTATACACTTTGGATAGATCATATGGTATATGAATATATCTCAATAAAACTGCTTAATAAATAAGTAATTGTGTAAGAATAGCCAGAAATAACAGCTATCTATAGTAGGGGAACCATAGAGAGATCGAGGGGTGAAGAATTCTCTTGTCTGTTTGTTTTTTGTTTATTATTATTATTGAAATAATGAAAATGCTCTAATGATGATTGAGGTGATGAATGCACAACTATATGATTATACCAAATACCATTGATTGTACACTTTGGATGAATTGTTTACTTTATTAATATGTATCAATAAAATTGATAACAAAAAAAATCTCAGCAAACTATGAATAGCGGGAACATCCTCATCCTGATAAAGAACAACTACAAGAAACCTACAGCTACCATCAAACAATGATATGAAACTAGATGCCTTTCCCCTAAGATCAGGAATAAGATAAGGATGGACCCTCTCACTATTCCTATACAATATTATACTGGAAATTCTAGTTACTGAGATAAGTTGATAAGGTAGGGTAAGATAAGATAAAAGAATAGATGAGATGAGATAAGAAATAAAAGGTATGCAGACTGGGAAGGAATAAATAAAACTCATCGTTCACAAATGATATGATTGTCTATATAGAATAACCTAAAGAATCAACAAAATAACTCTTGGAAATAATAAGAAGTTATTGCAAGGTTTCAGGATACAATGTTAATATACAAAAGTCAATTGCTTTGCTATATACAAACAATGAACAATTAGACCCTGAAACTAAAATCATAACACAAGTTACATTAACATCAAAAAAGATGAAATGCTTAGTGTAATTGGATAAAATATGTGCAAGAGCTATATGATAAAACCACAAAACTGATGCAAGAAATCAATGAAATAATTGATTATTCAATTATTTGAAGAGATACTCACTTAGGATAGAAAGACTTACTATTAAGATGTCAATTCTTCCCTACTTGGTCTATAGATTTAATGTGGCCTCAATCAAAATCCTAGCAAGTTATTTTGTAGATATTGACAAACTGATTCTAAAGTTTATATGGGAAGACAAAAGATCCAGAATAGCCAACATAATATTGAAGAAAAAAATGTTGAGGACTGGCACTACTTGGCTTCAAGATTTGCTATAAAGATACTTTCACAAGACAGTGTGATATTGGCAAAAGAAATGACAAGTGGATCAATAGAACAGATTAGAGAGCACAGAAGTAGAACCAAAGAAATATAGTCAACTGATCTTCAACAAATGATCAAAGACAATTCAATGGAGAAAGGATAATGTTTTCAACAAATGGTGCTGGAACAACTGGACATCCATGTGCAAAAAAAAAAAAAAAAATCTAAACACAAAACTCACGTCATTCACATAAGTTAATCCAAATGGTTTGAAAAACTAAATGTAAAGTACAAAACTATACTACTTATAGAAATAATATACAATCTAGGAAATCTGGAATATCTAGATGAACTTGTGTTTGACTATGACTTGTTAGAAGCAACACCAAAAGCATGATCCATGAAAGAAAAATTTGATAAGTTAGACTTCCTTAAAATGAAAACTTCTATTATGTAAAAGACATTGTTAAGAAAATGAAAACACAAGTCACAGACTGGAAGAAAATATTTGCAAAACATCTAACTGACAAAGGACACATATCCAAAATATACAAGGACTCTTAAAACACAACAATTTTTTTAAAAATTGAAAACTGGGCAAAAGATGTAAACAGACACTTCACCAGAGAAGACATACAGATGTCAAATAAGCATATAAAAAGATGCCCAACATCATATTTCATTAGAGAATTGCAAATTCAAACAATGAACCACTATACACTTATTGCAATGGTTAAAACCCAAAACATTGACAATACCAAATATTGTGAGAATTTGAAGCAACAGTAACTTACATTCATTGCTTGTAGGAATGCAAAATGGTACAGCCTCATATTAACATCTGGAATATAGCATTGTAATCTAACTATGATTGTGCTTATTATGTTTTATTATAAACAGTTATCTTTTAGGAATTTTGTGGTTCTAAAAGTGCTGCAAATTTTCATTTCATCTCAAGGGCTACAGTAAGAAAGTTAAGAAGTGTACTTTCTAATTTTTAAGGTAAACATAGTACTAACCAAGGCTGATGTTAAATTTTCTTGAAGTGGATACTGTGGTAAGTCATGAAGATCCCCCACCCCACTTTCATGATTGAGGTGAAGCTGGGGAAGTTTTGGATTCCTCTAGGTTCTTGGCTATTTTGCATAAAAGAATTTAAGAACATGCTAGTTTAGTTAGGCCAGTAAAAGGAATGTATTGGGCAATTGGATTTTAGTTGCATTTAGTACTTATCTGTTTATTTTAACCATGCATATGTAGATTTCAATAAAATACAAATTAAAATTTAAAAAAAAAAAAAAAAGGAATGTATTGGGAAATGGGGGAAAAGAACAGAACTTACTGAGAAATGGGAGATAAGGATAGAAACAAACTAAGATTTGGTGTGGGCTCCTCTAGGCAGAGAGAGCAAGCTCTGCCTTGTGTGTTTACTATTTAAACTCTTAATTATTCCTCTTCCTTGCTGGTGCTAGGGGGAGGGGCCCCAGCTGTTTTTGGTTACCCTCCCAATAGTGGGGGTCAATGGTGAGGACTGTTTGGAATATCTGGGGCCAAGGGGAGGTCCTGGAAAGAGAAACTGGTATCTCAAGGTTAAACTCACGGTCTCAGCAAGATCTTGCAGCTGTGTTGTCTGTCAGCCATGTTGTGGCTGTCTTCTTCTCATTTCTCTGGCTAGCCTGCCTCAGAGGTACTCATTTTCTCAGCTGCTAGAACTGCCTGCAGTGCCTCAAAGCTGACTGCTTCCTCAGAACTGAAGGGAGCCACTTGTCCAAGGTTATGCCTTCTCCCCAGTGGCAACCTGAATTCAACAGTGTGACGGTGGTGGTGGTGATTTCAAAGTCCTGGTCACCCTGACTCAATTTGAAGAGTCATCCTAGCTGCACAGCTCCCCATGAGATCAGCTACCAATTTTTCCCTTCTGCTGCCTTAACTCTTCACAGGTGTTGTTTCTGAAAGTAAGCCACAGTAAGCATGAATCTCCACCTCAGAGTCTGTTTCCTGGATAATCTACCCAAGATATCAGTTTGAAAGGGCACCCACTGGCCAAATCTAGGACAATTTAAGAAAGAAAATAATTATGATAGTAATGAATTACAACCCACTGAATTAAAATAATGAGCCTATGCTTAATAAAGGAAGGAAAAAGGCCTTTCTGTACATTTATTTATGAGTATAATGCCAACTAATAAGTATAAAAGGAAAGTTGGAAACAGAGAATTGACATTTGGTGACCATTACTGAGAGGTTTGATTCAGGCTAGAGTCATCAGTGGAGGTTAATGCTGATGGTGGGTAGAAGTTGTTTGAGGAACAGGTTATTATATATTTTTGGAATACCTGCCCACAAAATACAAATTAATTACAAAGGGAAAATGGAGAATTTAAAGAAATCTGGCAGACACAAATATGAGCAAATTACAAAGTAATATTACCAGCAGTGAGCTGGGTCTACATTGTGTACCTCTTGATATGCACAGCATTATTTTCATGGTATTTCTGCCAAGATTACATGATTTCGATCTGGTCATGAGGAAACATCAGATGGATGTAAGTTTAGGGTTATCCTACTAGAATTTAAGAATTCTTTAAAACTGTCAAGGATACAGAAAACAGGGAAATTCTGAAGAACTGTTATAATTTGAAGGAATCTGAAGAGAAAAGACAAGTAAAGGCAACACACATTCCTGCACCAGAAGAGAAAAAGAAATACAGTTATGACAGTTGGTGGAATTTAAATTGGGTCTGTGAGTTGGATGGTAGTGTGGTACCAAACGTTGATTTCCTGATTTGGAGGTTTTATGTTGATTATATAGTAGAATATCCTTGTTTGGGAGAAATATCCACTGGATATTTGGATGTCATGTCAGCATCTTGCTTTAAAAGTTTCAGAATAAAACTAATGATAAATCATGTGTATTTGTGTGTAAGAAGAGAGATTGAGACGGCGAGAAACAAAGACAAGAGAGACAGAGAGCTAAGTAAATGCAATAAAATAAAAACATTTGGAGAATCTGGATGTAGGAGATATGGGAGTCCTTTGTATTATGACAATTTTTGTAAGTTTTTAAATATTTCAGAATTGTTAAAAATAATTTTCTCTATTTTTGTTTTCATCATACACCTCTTCTTATAAGCACTTTCAACACTCTAACTGCCCTTGTTTCTATTGAACCAAATGATTTTTTTAAAACTTCAAAAATAAGCTCAGAACAGCAAACATAATGTAGATTAAAACAATAATAATAAAAGAAGAGCCTCAAAAGCACAGATTAAACAGAGCATTATAAAGCCTAGTGCTACCTGTTTCTGATGGGCAGGCAGGGTTAACTAGTGTTTCCTCTGAATCATAGCTTTGTGCATATCTGTAAATGAGTATATAATATTGATCCTTTGGTATTTATGGAGGCTTGTGTTATGACCCAATGTGTGGTAAATATCTGTAAATATTCCATGTGCTTTTTACAAGAATGTATACTGGGGAGTTTAAATTCTTTGTTTTATATGTCCATTATATCAAACTTGTTGTGTTGTTTAAATCTTCTGTATTCCTAACTGATTCCTATCACTTGATCTACCAGTGACTGAATTCCAGACTCATGTATCAGCTTACTTAACTACAACCTTCAAAGTCTAAAAGCAATCTCAAACATGTACAACCTGAGCCCCTCTTCTCCAAAATATCTGCTCCTCCCAGTCTTCCCCATTTTAGTTAATGGCAATATTGTCCTTCCAGTTTGTTAGGACAAAAACATTGCAGTTATTTTTGACTCCTCTCTTTCTTTGTTACCCCTGTGATCTTTCAGCAATCCTATCAACTCTACCTTCAAAATATATTTGGAATTTGATCATTTTTCACTACTCCCACTGCTACTTCTCTGGTCCAAGCCACCATTATCTTTTACCTAGATTAGTAGCCTCTTGATAGTCTCCTTGTTTCCACCTTGCTTTTGTCACACTATTCTCAGTGCAGCAATCAGAGTGATATTTCTAAGATTAAGTCAGATCATGGCACTCCTCTATTCAAAACTTGCCAGATATTTCCCTTCTCACTCTGCCTAACCCAAAGTCTTTATGGTGGACTTTAAAGCCATATTGGTATAGGGAAACACTTCTCCATAAGTCTCTCGTGTTTATGCACAACTTATGAGCAGAGGCACTGGCTGTCTTTTTTCTAGATTATTTTTTCAAGTATGTGTAGAAAACATCCTTGGAAGAGAGAGATAGTGTCTTCCTTTGGAGCAAAGGCAGCATACTCACTGCCCATTAAAAAAGATTTGGATCTCTAACATCAGATTTCCTCCCTGAGCAACCCACTGCATGTGCAGGTGTCACCTGACTCTATTCACATTTCCATGTGAGAACTGGAGCTCAGAAGAATGACACAAAATGTTGATAGTTGCTGCTATTGCTGTAAGTATTAAACTCATTTGTCTCTGATGCAGGAGTTTCATATCTCTGCCAGCATTCATGAAAATATAGCAGACTGACATTAGTTGCCAGTAGGTAAAATCTCATTCATCGTTCTTGATATGATCTGGTCCCCACAATCCCAAAATGTCTCTTAAAACTCTCCCCTTCCCTAGGTCCTCTCCAGTCACAATGCCTTGCTTCCTGTTCCTCTATCATGGCAGGAACCCTCCCAACTTGGGGATCTTTGCACAGGCTATTCTCTTTCTCCCTAAAGATCCACATGGCTCATTCCTTCACCTCCTTCAGGTCTTTATTCAAATGTCACCTCCCTAGTGAGGCCTACCCAGACCCCACATACCCTCCTTTCCTTTCCCTGTTTAATTTTTCTCTCTCAGATATATCAACATCTAACATATTATCATATATTTCTTTTGTTTACACACTATCTCTACCAATGAAGATGTAAGCACCAGGAATTTTCATTTGTTTTGTTTGCTTTACTGATACATCTCTGAGAGACAGCCAAAACTATTTAAGTCTATTTCTGGGAACCTTGTGAAAGTGTTAGCACAATTATAGTGAGGGAGTAAAGGCTGTCAAAGTTCAGTAAACCTAAATATGGATAGCCAACAGGAAGTATTAATTTATGGTTTAAAAATATGTGTGGTAAAAAAATATATATACATGTGTAGAATATTCTCACCACAAGGTGATCATTTTCAGGAGCTGGTAGACATACAGAAAATAATTAGGCATACCTCAAGCAATTAGTATGGGTGCCTCAAAATTTCCCTTAGCTTCTTTTTTAATGCATAAAAGAAACGTGAATCATTTAGAACTTGGCCATTTTTCTGCCTTAAAACTTTGTAAATTAAAACTTACCTCTTTTTGCAGTGATCTCTCACATGAATATTTTGAATATGCATCAATATTACATTTAATTCCTCAGTACTTTCTGAATATGATTGACTACATAATCAAATCATAAGCTATTAAAGCAGAATAAGTTTTCCTCATTATAGCAAATAAAGAAATGAATAGGTAAATAGAGCATCTTCTCAAAACAAACAGTCAGAGCTACTAATAAAATCCATTTATTTTGATATTTAGTTCAGTGACCTTTACAAATCATGTCTTTTTTGGGGGGTGGGGGGAGGTACTGGGGATTGAACCTGGGACCTTGAACATGGGAAGCAGGCACTACATAACTGAGTTACACCCAATCCCCACATATTGTGTCTTAAGCGTCACTTCTTGGGAAAAGCACTGGCTAGAAGATCAGTATTATACAATGAGCTCACATGTGCACAGAGATTTCTCAGCTCTTGCACTAACCCCATCAACAACAGGTTTAACAGAAATCTCCTCCCAAGACCCAACCCCAGACCCTCCCTGGCTGGGAAAAGGGAGCTCTCTCATAATGCTGCTCTTGATGTACAGTCCATTCAAGGGAAAGTAATAAAGCCAGATATGCAACACCATAAAGCCTAATCAGATAGGTGTTTTCTATCCATATTCTTTATCTAATTAAATATTTCCTACAAACTCCTCAAAAGGGAGAAAGTAGAGAAAAGGTTATTTGTAATAGGCCAATTTGAAAATGATAAAAATGTATGAAGACATGATTTACATTTTAGACAAAAAGGACAAACTAATCATTGAACTGTTCTCTCTTTCTCTCTCTCTCTCTCTCTCTCTCTCTCTCTCTATATATATATATATATATATGTTATCTACTTGTAAAATAAAGCTTAATCATTACCTCAAACCATTTACAATAATACCAACACAAATTAAATGGCTATATATAAAATATACAATTTTATAACAAAAATTTTGAGACTATGTTTATAGCTGTGCACTGAATAAAGCTTTTTAAAGCAAGATACAATAAGCAAAAACCATAAATTAAAACACCAAGAAGACTGGTGAATAAAAAATTAAATTTTTTGAATAACAAAATATACCACAAGCAAAAAAAAAACAACACAAATAAGGCAAAGAAGAAAAACAGGTAAGAGAATGTGTTTACAAAATATACAATATGAAATATTGTATCCAGAATACATAAAGAACTGCAAATCCAAAAGAAAAACATGCTACATAAAAGAAGAGGAAAGTCACAGAAAAACCCAAATGTCCAATATTCACACAAAAAGAAGCTCAACTTCACTTGTAATAAGAAAAATGCAAGTTTAAATAAAATTAAAACATGAGTGCTACAAACTTAGAATTTTAATATTTTAAAGTGTTGAAGAGTATATAGATAATGGTACTCTGTCATCCTCTGGAGTATAAATTGAAGACACTTTGGAGGGTAGTTTGGCATCCTCTATTAACTCTAAGCATGTACATATACTATGATGCAGAGACTCCATTTCTCACGCGTCTGTACGTGAAAATTTCCTCACATGTTTACAAGGAGGTATGATCAAGTATGTTCATTGCAGCAGTATTTGTAATAACAAAATAATTGAAAGTAAACTAAATATGTATTAATATGGAAGTGGTTAAATAAATTGTGGCATCCTCTATCTAAGATAATCAAACTATGGCATATGCAGAAGTAAAAGTGTTTGTAGCATAATGAACAAGGAAGAAAGTCAACAGGCAGAGCTACCATATTGACATGCAGGTTGTTCACTGAACATCTCAGGGAACACTATTCATATATACTGCAATATGAATGGCACCCCTTTGGAGTTGTGCAGTATGCCACCTGAACAACTGTATATGAAGGACCTGTGAATGGAATGATGTTGGAAATTTAACAGGAAGCCAGATCCTGCAAAGTCTCAGAAGCCATGGTAAAGAATCAGGATTTTATTTTAAATAAAATCTCTGAAGAGTTTTTAACAGGGAAATAAATTTATGTTTTAAAAAGATTCCTCTGGCAGCTATATGAAATGAATTGAAGAGGGTTACAAGAAGGAAAACATCAATCAGGATTGTATTGCAATGGTCAAATCAAAAGATGATGGTGACCCCAACTTGGATAGTGGCAGTGGAAATGAAAAGATGTGGACAAATATGAAATACAACATGCTGATATAATCGACAAGACTTACTGATGCATTAGATTGGAGAAGGGAGAAGAAATGTTGTCGAACATATAAGCAAGGGTTACTCCCAGGTTTCTGTATGGAGTCCTGAGTGAATGGTAGGGCCATTTACTGATATGAGGAAGGCTGGGGTAGGAATACCTTTCAGGAGTACAATTTCAAACATGTTAATTTGATATGATTGAGATGTCAAAGACAAGATATCAATGTGAGAAATGGCTATATGGCATTGGAGCTCAGAGAAGAGGTTTAGGCAGAGATATAAATTTTCAAGTTGTCATCATATAGATAAATTTTGAGGTCATGGAGCTAGATGAGAGATCATCAATTAAAAGAAAAGAAGAGGGAGGGGGCTAGGAAAGCCCTAAAGAGTTATAAAATTTAGAAGACAGAGGCACATGCAGCAATGGAGACAGAATAGAAAACCAAGATAAATGGCATAAAATTTGGAAACAACCTAGATGTCCTTCAGTGAGAGAACTTCTAAGGACACAATGGTATATCCATGTCTGAAAATACTATGCAAGTATTTATAAGAAACAATAGTAAAAAATGATAAAATCAGAGTTTCACAAAGATATATTATTGAGTGAAAAAGCAAGTATATATAAAACTATATTATGTATAGTTTATATATAATATGATTTCAACTATGTAAAATAAATCAGGTGTTATTTACACACACAGTAATTGCATGTGCATCAAAAAATAAAGTCTAACTATGTATACAATAAACTGATAACAGCAGTTCCTAGGAATTGAGGGGGGAGAAAGAACAAAGAAATTTCACTATCTTACTTTACACTTTTCTAGATTATTTGAATGTCCTATAATAAGCATGCATTCTGTTAGTAATACTTACAAAAATAATTTCTAAAGGGCACCTACTTTTTTATCCATCTCTGTATTCTTGAAATAAACTTTCATTGTGTTAATGAAAACGTAAGGAACAACTATATCAGAAACACCTGGGGTATTAATTAAAACATGCTTCCTGGACCCTACCCTAGCTTTAATAAATAGACCCTCTGAGAATGATAGTGACCATTCTGAACTACAATGAGTCAAATAGATTGAATGAATTTCAATTTGTTTACAAATTAGAAAATGCCAACACCTCCTGGATAAACACCAGTTGCCTATCAATCTAAAAGTGAAAGACGACAGTTAGCCCAGGCCTTGGACCAAAGGAGAAAAGCCTAAAACTAGATTAATGACTCAAGACGTGGTGAACAGGACACACTCTAAAAAGCACCAGTACATTATATGATGAGGGAGAAAGAAGGAATATGGATTCTGTAAGGAGATGAAAACTGCCAAATGTGTAGAATTTTCATGCTTTTTCTCATAATTCTCATCTGGTCAGCCATAAACAGAAACAAGAAA
The DNA here is from genome assembly GCA_029593785.1 of Cabassous unicinctus. Classification (NCBI taxonomy): domain Eukaryota; kingdom Metazoa; phylum Chordata; class Mammalia; order Cingulata; family Chlamyphoridae; genus Cabassous; species Cabassous unicinctus. Next base: position 5,790 of record JAQZBX010041897.1, on the reverse strand, counting down.
TAATAACTGAGTGACAGTTTATCTGTATAATGATTCTGTTATAATTCATTTTGAAATGAATTTTTTCATGCTCTCATAGTTCATAAAACCCGAGTTATCATTTTTTTATTAGATATGGTTGGACTGAAATTATTGTCAAGTAAAGCAACATTTATTTCCATTTATATTATTACTTAAAATATCTTGATTTGATTACACCCTATATTTGAATCAGAAATACGGAAACTGAAGAATAATTCATATAACAGTGTTTTCTATCTTCCACCTCTTGAATCATCTTTTTGAAAGCTTTATTAATGTAAGACATTCCTAAGAATCTCAGCTATATATCTGATGCCTCAAATGCATTCTTCAGCAAAGGATTTGTGCCACATGGTACCAGCCAAATGGGAGGCAGTTGCCAGTAGTAAAAAAAGGTATTTCAATAATTGACCCGATTACAAAAAGGCTATACTTAGTGGAGTTAAACAGTCCCACTTACAAAGATATAAAGGTTCATGTATTTGCCTAGGAGCAAATCTTGGAATATAAGTTCCTAAATGACAAAATTATGTGGGCAATTGTATTTATGAGCAATACTGGTTTTTGAAATTCAGGAGATGACTCAGAGTTTTGGTTTTTGTCTTAAGCTTTATCTATAAGTGACCTATCTTTCAGAAGCAATGAATCATTCTGGATGTCTTTTGCTTTCTTTCCTGTTATTAAGAAGAGGTATATCAAATTATAGTTCCGACCTCTTTCTCCAGATGGCATCCTATTTTATGTTGAAAAACACTTAACAGCACAATCGGGTGACATTGGCAAGATCTTTATTTGCAGAGAAAAAAATCTTAATGAATTCCTAATAGTCTATTAAAGAATCAGTGATATCATTTTTATTACAGTTACTTTAAACATAAATTATGTACACACTTGGTACTTTTGTTTTGATGTCACTGCAAGTATATGACTATGAATTTAGACACCCTAAATATCAGTGCTAATGAAATAGCAAGAGCTCTGTTAGAATTAAAGTTAACAATATCTAAATATATTTAATGCTCAACTTTATAACAATCCCATCAAAAAAGGGACTAAAGCCAGGCACGATAAACCCATGTCAAAAGGGACAAAATATGCAATTAAAAGGTAAAGGAAAGGAAGGTATGACTGATATGTTTCAGATAGAACCATCTCTATTTATAGCTCAAAAATTCTTGCTAAGCATTCTGTCATCCAATAGTAAACCTAGGATCTGTGTTCCAAAATATGTTTATAAAAATGTCTTTGAACCATAAAAGGCTTATAGATATCGTAAAAAAATACGGAATAAAAATATCCAAGCAGTATGCTCATTTTAAATCAAGAGGCATTAAAAGACAAACAATATCAGTTATATTGGTCATTAAAAATACCCTCAAGGTTCATGTAATCAGGACCTTTGTATGATAAGGGCAGAAAGTCAAGTGATATTCAGAATTGTAACTGACAGGGAATATCGTACTACAGTTTTAAAATTAGTACACTGGATACACATTTATATTTACATGTATAAAATGCAAAGCTCATATATACTAACACACATAAGAGGGCAAGAGTACATTTTTTTATATCTGTTCATCAACAGCATGTATTTCAGTTCATAGACAGTGAGTTTCCTTTTATTCTGCCATTAGAAAATACATTCTTTAGTATCATATCATGGGTAGTATCACATCTGACACTTAAAGAAATCATGAAAGCTTTAAAAATATTTAAAAATCTAAGCCTTACATTCTTAAATTAACCTAAAGATAATTATCAGAAAAGCACAAACTTACTTATTAGCAATCAAGTAGAGTAATAAGTGCATTACATAGCTTATTTGAAGACTGTTTCTTTTATTTAAGTTTTCATAAAACACAGATAACTGCCCTGTACTTTGTACCTTCTCTAAGGGACATGTCTGATGTAAATATTAACCAAGCTCCTCTACTAAGAGGAGTTACAAGTAAAAAATGCCCAAATATTTAATACAAAAAGAAAATTACACTGAAACTGCAATTTCTTCACAATGTCAAAACAATGCAAATTTAGATATCAGCAGCCAATTAGGATTTCATATATGGAAAATAGAATTCTCAGTTAACAAAGTTTCTGTATCTCTTCAGAATTTAGTAACTTGAATAATCTCAAAAAGCGTAAAATTTGAAACAAAATGGTAATTTATAATTGTGTCAATTGATTTTACATCTCTGATTTTGTAAAGAGACTTTAAAGTGATGATAAGGCTGATTCCTATTCATCCATTTCTACTAAATATTTAACACCCTAAAATGAGATTTTTGGCATATAAAAATTATCACTACTGTGTTAAGTGGAAATAATCATAGCCTGAATTCATCTTGATATAACTATAATCATCACAAACAAATGTATATCAAGAAAAAAACTTAGTCATTCCCAGTGTGAAGTTAAAGCATCTTCAAACAATTAAATAATAAGAGATAAAATAGGTAAAATTACCTTTGCTTTCCTTTCCTGGAGGAAAAAAGTTTAACAAATCTCCCTGTTAAGTTGTTTCCATAGTCTTTTCACAAACATTAGGTCCTACAAGATTTCTCTGATCCATAATAAAGCATGGTGGGCATGGCAGGTGGTGAGGTGGGGGCAAACATGTTATCTTTTCTCTTTGAAATAATCATCCCTTCTCTTTAAAATTATTTGTTAAGGTATTTCACCGCAAAACTGTTTACCATAGAGATACTCTACAACACATTATATAGCAAGAGAAACTTCTTCCATAATCCTGTGAAAGAGAATGGCGTTGTGTTCACTTGTAAGATGTAAAGCATATTTAGAGTGCTACGAAATTTTAACTTAATATCAATTTTGTTTCATTGTTCCAGTGTCTGGTTTCATAAAAATATTTAATATAATCTGCATTTAATTTTTCATATAACCTGCAAAATTGTAATGCTGTTTCTCTCTTCTCTTTACTTAAAATGATGCTTGCATTAGAAATTAGGATGTGAATAAACTGAATTTCTTCCTTTTCTTGGGAAATTAAAAAAATTATTTTCATTTCACTATAGGAAAAAAAAAAGATGTTTAACTTTTTGCTTGCAACCTAAAACTAGTATTTGAGAAATATTCTTGAGTCATCTCACCCCACAACTCTACAAAAGTATTTCAGCAATTATTTATTGAGCATCTATTTATGTGCCAGGCATATGCTAAGTGCTAGGGATAAAATGTTAGGGCCAAATCTGGCAGACTCTATTCTCTTGGAACCTAGAAGGTAGTGGAGGAGGCAGATAATAATTCACTTATGTATTGATATAGAGGATTTATATTCACCAGAGGTTCTCTATGTAAAAAAAAAAAAAAAAAAGATCAAAGTGAGAAAACCATACTTTGCATAAGACTCACTTTTCTCAGGTGGAAATGAGAGGTGTAGCACTGCAGAACTGCCAGGTGTTCCAACCATCCTAAAATGGTCTGATGTGGGCTACGGGGTGGGGGAGGGAGGAGTAGAAAGAAAGGACATCACTTATGGTAGGGCAGTAAGGCAGCATGGCACTGCACTGGGAGGAAGAGGAAGAAGGAGGCATATAGCACTAAGAAATCATCCTGGATAAGAAAAGGGAAGAAACTTTTCTTGTTTGCCATACATGTGAAATATAGGAGAGAGAAATGGCATTTGGGGGAAGATTACTGCGTGGTACACTGCGTAACCACTTTGCCTCTTGAAGAAATTTTACTTTGAAGAACTGTATTATTTTCCCAGGCATCTAGAGTTGCATTTGCTTTTCCTCTCAACGTCTCATTGCAACTTCATACAGATATTAGGCCATATAGGGCCCCAATATTTGTTAAGGGCTGTTCATACAAAGCTGTAAATTATAAACTGAGATAAATATTGTGAAGGAGGGCAATCTGATGCTATTAAAGACTTAATGGAGAAAAAAAGCACCAACTCCAGAGAATCAATGAAGAATTCTCTGAGGAAGTTGATCTAAGATTTGCAAAGGTTCTGAATCATGAAACTCTAATCAGGTCAGTGTTGCTGGGGTAGAGAGTGGAGTGATAAGGCGAGAGGTACACTCCAGGTAAGGGTGGGAAGAGGCGAAAGGGGTCAGAACATACAGAGCCTTTATAGAAATGTTAAAGAGTTGGGCATTTATCCCATAACAGTGGGATGCCATTAAAAGGGTAATATAATGATCAGGTTTTCATTTTGAGAAGATCGTAAATTAGAAAATAATCTGGAGAGGACAAAATTTAATCAAGGTGGCAAGAGAGAAGTAGGCAGAACTGGAAGTTTATGATGAGCATAAATGCTAATAAATCTGTTTGATTAAAGACCTACTTTGTAATAGATTGTATGCTGGGTGAAGAAAGGATGGTTGCAAGGATCACACCTAAGCTTGAAGAATTGGATGGATGGGGGAGTGACTCACTGAGCTTGGGAAGACTAGAAGAGGCTAGGTTTGTGGGAGGAAGTTCACAGAAATGAACTCTGGAGCTTGAAGTGCCTTTAAAACATCCACGTAGAGATGTCACACGGAGAGTTGTGTACTTGAAGGAAGTACCTGAAGCCAGGGGCATGGCTGAAACTTTGTTTGGAAAGCAAACAATATAAGAAGAGTTTTTGCATAGTACCACTATTGGCTTCTTATTTCTTCTCTCTTGTTTATCTGCCCAATCTGTAAAAAAATAGAACCAGTGGTTTGGAGTAAAATATTATTTTTACACATTCACTCTTACTTAAAATCACTAAGATTGTGAAATAGCAACAATAAGGGAAAATTTATGTGGCCAGTTCCTGACCAAATGGCCAAAATGATAGGATACAGGACAGTGATATGTGAATGAACATATGCATGTATATTTTGATCTGTGAATGGAAATAAAACTCTTTAATATAATTGGACTTGAGACTTTTTTCCAAACCAAAACTTATCCAAGTGGCCAGAAATGGGTAATTTCTTTAATGGAATAACATTTTACTAATTGCATGATTAATGTTTTCCTTCTTTCTTGACTTATTTATGTATCTCTTTAGTAAATGGTTCTGTTCAACTTCACTACAATCTTGGTGACACAACTATCATTCTAGAAACTCCAAAAAGTAACTACTAAGGGAAGTACTTGGCATGTGATTAAAGCAGGAAGAGTTGGCGCTGAAGGTTACCTGGATCTGGATGGGGTGAATGCCACAGAAATCCACTACTAAAATCAGTTCCCTGGACACATACACAGACTTCTATATTGGAGGAGTGACAAATCTTGTAAATCCCATAGCAATAGCAAATGAACCTATAGGTGTTCAAGGTTGTATCCAATAAGTTATTATAAATAATCAAGAATTACAATTAACTGAATTAGCAGCAAAAGGTAGTTCAAATGTAGGTGACTGTGATGGGACAGCCTGTGGGTATAATGTGTGCAGAAATAGAAGTGAATGCATAGTAAATGGCACAACTTTTTCTTGCAGATGTTTGTCACATTGGGCTGGAAATACATGCAACCAGTCTCTGTACTGTTTGAATAGTCTGTGCCTCCATCAAGTGTGTACCTGACCAATCATTTTCCTACAAGTGTTTGTGTACTTTGGGTTGGGTGGGAAGGCATTGTGAAAACAAAACTCAATTTTCAACTGTAAAATTTATGGATAATTCTATTAAGTATATTGATCTGAATTACAGAATGAGAAACCTTAAGTTCACTACTGTACCCTTAAATCTTTTTTTTAAAGGAGGTATGGAGGATTGAACCCAGGACCTCTTACGTGTGTTCAACCACTGAGCTACGTCCACTCCCCAAATA
>JAQZBX010041895.1:0-22196 GCA_029593785.1 Cabassous unicinctus | reverse complement strand
TTATTTTTTTATTTTTTTGGTTTTTTTTTTTCCATTTTTTGAATGTCGCAAACTTTTAATTTTATTTTAATTTTAGGTTTTTTTCCTGAGTTTCCATGTATTTTATCTCTTACATTTAAGCTTATCATTATTATCTCATTTTCCTATTAATTGTATTTGGCTATTATATGGACTTCATCTTCAAGGAAGGTTTAGATCACAGAAGGGTTACAACAGGGGCAGTAGAGGATCATTGGTGGGGGGTGTCTGGGATGGGGGTTTCATAGGAGGAAGTTTAACTGAATATACACGAAAGATATATAAAAGTGTTCAAATGATCAAGGGGTGGGACATGGTCACAGTGGGTAGACAATCACACAATAAATGAGGGAATACTGAATTCCCAGCCTGGAAAGTTCTGCCACATTCTCCAAGAGAGCAGCAACAGTCCCCCTAGTGCAGGGGCAGTGTCTGGCAAAGGAGGATAGTCCACTGATGAGTTTTTGTTTTTGATGACTAGTCTTATGAGTCTTTGCTCTTGTAATTGAAACTTATCTTACTCTTATGGGGTACCTATGGGTTGCCACCTGAGAGCCTCCTTGTTGCTCAAATGTGGCCTCTCTCTAAGCCAAACTCAGCATATGAATGCATTACCTTCCCCCCAGCATGGGACATGACTCCAAGGGATGAGCCTCCCTGGCAATGAGGGATTAGTACCAAGTGCCAACTGGCAATACAAATGGAAAAAGACCTTGAATAAAAGGGGGAAAAGGTAAAGACAAATGAATTCATGTGGCTAAGAGACTTCAAAGAGAGTCGGGAGGTCATCCCAGAGGTAACCCTTACGCACACCTCAGTAGGATCTCATAGAACACAAAAGTAGATATCATCCCACACAGAGGGGCTCCTCAGGGCTCTGGAGACACCCAGGTCCTATATGGGGGGGGGGGATAGCTCCAGAGACTGATGCCCTATCATTGGGCTCTACTTTGGAATCTGTGCTCCTGAGAGTGACATAGTTGGACTCAAATAAGTCCTTCCTGCACATAGTCCATCAGTCCCTTCTATTCAAACCTATATATGATGCTGGAGTTTGTAGGTGTACTTCCAGGGACTGGAGCCTTTGGCCTGCCCATGTGCCAGCTGTGCCTGGAATCTCAGTGGAGCTGCAACTCCTACTCTGCAGCTCAATGGACTCACCGAAGTCACCCGGTGAGGAGACGATGATGGACAATGGCCATCCCAGGGAATGGAGAGAGCCTGCACCTGCAGGCATGATAATACCATCCATCATATCAATGGGATATAAGCCCCCTCCCAGTTGGAGGTGGAGTGGACATCACCAACCCAAACTCCTCAAGATTGGGGGAAGAGCTATGGGCTAGAGTGGACTTAATAGTATTCTGTTGTAGACATATTGTGGTTCAAGCAATGGAAGAAATTACAAGAGTGAGATGGAGCCAGTGGCCACTGGAGGCTTTCAGGGCAGGGAAGGGAAAAGCAGTTGTAATACAGGGGCTTTTTCAGGACTTGGGAATTATCCTGAGTGACATTACAAAGACAGATATAGGCCATTTTACATCAGCATATACCATGCAGAACTGTGTGGGAGAGAGTGTGGTCTACAATGTGAACTATGGTCCACGCTTAGAGGCAAAGCACCAGGATGTGTATATCCATTGTAAGTGATGTGCCACACTAATGAAAAATGTTTATATAGGATGTTATGGGAGGTGTGGGAGGTGGGGAACATGGGAATCCCTGTAATTTTTGTATAACATTTATGTAATCTAATCATCTTTAAAATATATATATATAAAGTACCACACAAATACAAAATAGCAACAACAACAAAAAAATACATATGCGTTAGGTCTTATTTTTTTGTCAGAATTATGTTAGATACTGATTGTAATCAGTGTAAGAGCTTAAAGGGAAACACGAGAAAATTTTCAAAAGAATGGAAGACAGAGTGAAGAAGAGGAAGAAGAAGGAAGATAAGGAATAGAGAAGGTGAATGAGTTGAATCCCAAAATAAGGATGATGAATGTACTAAGAATGTAATTTGGAAGTGACCACTGAGAAGTGATACCTTATTTCTCCATTTATCTTTAATGTAATGTGTGACTGGGATGAAATAGAGGACAACCTTGGGAGAGCAGAGGCTCTGGATCACAGTAATTTGATAGATGCTCCTGTCGTACTTCACAGCTGGGATGTAACCATAAAAATGAATGGTCAGCCTGAGCAAGAAGCATAGACTGGAGTGTAGGAAACAGTGATGCTCAGAAGGATGAGGGGTACAGGAGGAGGAAATGCATTTTGAGGCACTATGCCATCTGAGCAGAAATGTGGTTTTGAAGGCATGTTTTATCACTTAGTCATTGCCTATTATGTTTCCTTAATCTTCCAGTGGATCAGTTGTTTTCCTCTTTGTAAACTTGTGTTATTAATTCCTGATTTGTACTTATAATTAGAGTCATAGAATATGATTAATTTAAAAGTACATAGGACATTTTAAATAAAATCTCATGCTAATATTCTCTTGGTTGATAATGAAATCTAGACTAAGGAAAGATCACAATTAAGCCACAAGGGACTAAATGAAATATTTTAGAGAAAGTGAGAGAGAGAAAGAGAGTGCAAGAGAGTTGAATCAAATGTGAAAATTAAAAAAAAAAAAATAGTTTGTGTTAATTGTTAGGAAGATATATATATAGCTAGTGATTGCAGAGAGAGGAATTCTCAAAAAAAATTTTTCCAAATGAAATGAGTAGCAAAAGAGATAATGGTGAAAGAAGAGAAAAAATATTTTTTTCCACCCAGAGGACACATAAGGGATTACAACTGTATATAAATTAAAAGAAGATCTGTCCATTCCCTTGGATAGCTGTTGTCCATCATCATCTCCCCACCAGGTGTCCTGGGTGAGTCCATTGAGCTGTAGAGTAGGAGTTGCAGCTCCACTGAGATTCTGGGCCCAGCTGGCACATGGACAGCCCAAAGACTCCAGTCTCTGCATGTACACCTACAAACTCCAACACCACATATAGGTTTGAATAGAAGGGACAGATGAACCATGTGCAGGGAGGTGGAGTGGACATCACCATCCCAGACTCCTCAGGATTGGAGGAAGAGCTATGGACTAGAGTGGACTTACTGGTATTCTATTATAGACGTATTGTGATTCAAGCAATGGAAGAAATTACAACATTAATATGGAGCCAGTGGCCACTGGATGCTCTGGGGTCAGGGAGAGGGAAAAGAAGTTGTAATACAGGAACTTTTTGGGACTTGGGAACTGTCCTGAGTGACATTGCAATGACAAATATAGGCCACTTTTATCATCATATAACATCCAGAAATGTGTGGGAGAGAGTGTCGTTTACATGTGAACTAAAGTGCCAGGATGTGTTTTTCCATTGCAGGTGATGTGACACACTAATAAAGGATGTTTATGCGGGAGGTTGTGGGAGTTGTGGGAAGTGGTACATATGGGAATCCCTTTATTTTTTTGTGTAACATTTATTTAATCTAAGTATCTTTAAAAAATAAATTAAAAAAAATTTATTTAAAAAAAGAGGATCTGATAATTTAGTAGCCTTCTATTATTTAACAAATTCTGTTTGGTCATGAGCAAATGATGTGTTAACATTTATATAATAGTTTTGAAGAGTCTGGTGTATAGAAGTTAGGTATATTAATTCAATAAATCCTCTAGGCAAACCTTTGAATTCCAATGTACTTATTTTCCAGTTATTAAGTGATAGAAATTTATGTTAACATTGGTACAAGTTCTTTCAGATTACATTTTACTGAAAGTAAGGTGCAAGGAAGGGATACTAAAGAAGGATGAGGAAATATTATGTTATGTTCTATTACCAACCAATACAGGGAAGGAAATTTGACAAACATGAGTTTATAAAAGTACATATGCAAATTTTTTCCTCCTCTTCATTTTCCATGTTTATTTTTAGGGATTATTTGCCTTCATTTCTCCTAGAAAATATAAACTATGCATTCAATTATTTTATCTTTTTGTGCCCTTTGAAGGGACACAAAATCATTCATTCACCATATAAGTTAAAATATTTCTGAAATATATATATATATATATAATGGCCTCTGAAATCTGATCATAAAATAACTTTTAAAATTTTGTTCTGAATAACATGTAAGCATCTAAGGAAAGTGTGGTTGGAAATTGAGATCAAAGATACCTATATTTCATAATGTGGAAGAATAAATTTTAAATAAACATTACTTTTGCTCAAAGCAAAAAAATATATTTACAAAATTGTAAATTACTGATACATTTTAAAAATTTAGGATTAAAACTATTTGTTGGCAGGTTTTAAGTTTTCCATACCAGAAGATAAAATTGAGGTAAATGTTTTCTATTTCCACCTTATGTTACTTCTCAATCTACCTCTTAATATGGTATGATTAAATGATGAAATTATTTATTTATATTGGATGTTTTTATATGCTTCTCATATACTGGGCCCTATAATCCATAATAACTTTTGACATATGAGCAGCACTCTCTAATGGATAATAAATGGTTTGGCATATTGGAAATGGGAAAAAAACATGTTTATTTTTCAAAAATAATCATTAAAATATTACAGTTTTTGGTTTTGTAAAGTGGGCCACAATTGTCACTCATTTAAATTGGCACTGCCTCTTTTTATGATCTTGTTTGCATACTTTCTTATTATATATCATTTGCCTTAAAGTCACACTGAATATATTCCATTACATATGAATGGGCATTGGTATATTATCTACCTTTGTAATTGTCAAAATATATTGCTGTAAAAAAGGAAAATATAGGTAGCATATAGATTACTAGAATAATTTTTTAAAAACACCGTAGGACTGTAGAATGCAATGAACTCTAATGTAAATGATACCTTATAGTTAATACTACAATTGTAATAATATCTTTATATCAATTGTACCAAATTACCACAGTAATGCAGTTTTGATAATAGGAAGATATGAGAAAACTCTGTATCTTCTGCATGGTTTTTCCTTAAACTTACAACTTCCTTAATAATAAAAATAGGGACATGACCAGAATCAAACAAACAAAAAAAGTATTGTGTACCTAGTAATGTGGAAAAACTAATATAATGTACAATCCAGTTTGGAGTCCAATGCCATAAGGCAAATAATTATCATTTCCTTTAGACTTTGGAGAGCTTATTTTGAAATAGTTTTTAAAACAAAGTGATATAACATTGTACACACATTAATATATAGCATAGCAATATATAAAGCAAACATTAAAAGAAAATGTAGAAATAAAATATATTAGTATCAAAATTAAATAATTTAAAATAAGGCTCACTACAACCAACAGAACAAAGTAAAATGTGAGTAATAATATAAGCCTTGAGTATGTAATTTAACAACTTGCCCAAATTTGCATTCATATGGCACTATACACTAAATGTGCAAAATATATTTTCTTTAAACTTTATTGAATTATACCATAAGGAAGTCTGCATCAATTACATAATATTAAAAATGTACAGGGTTTGCTTTTTAACTTCAGGCATCAAAAAAAAAGAGGGAGGTATTGCAATCTCTGTCTCTAGTCATCATATATTTATATTTTCTGGAAGTTTTATCATATTGTTTCATGTATTTTGAAACCCTCTTTTTTGGTTTGCTAACATTAAGTATTTTTATGTCATCTTGTTTAAATGACTCTTTTACCAATAGGGAATAACATCCTATATGACTTGTAATAGCTGTTTCTCCAAAGTCTATGCTTTCCATTATTAATCTTACCACTATAAATTTTAAAAATTGTGTTATCATGAATATCATTATGTATCTTTTACTTTTAACCTATTCAGGTCTTTTTATAAAAGTGTAATTCTTGAAGGCAGCATAGACTCTCTGGACTTGCTTTTTAATCTTATCACAGATTCTCTGACTTTTAATTGTGGTGATATCCTATTTAAGTTAATTGTAATTAGTGATGTGTTTAAGGAATAAATTTATTGTACTGTTTTTTCTATGTTTTCTTTTTACCCTCTGTACTCTGTTCTCTATCTTCTCTGTTTCAGCCTTATTTGGATTGGTTAAGTATACTTTATGTTCTTATTTGTTTTTATCTAATGGTGTTTGTTGAATTAGAGCTTGTATTATACATAATCAACTTACCTCTGTCTATCTTCTTGCGATAATATATCACATTACATAGAAGTGAAGAAGAAAAATGGTCATATATTTACTGATATTGTTACCGTTTCTGGTGCTCATTTCCCTGTGTAGGTTTATATTTTTAAACCAAGCATTGAATTTCTCCCTCAAAGTTTTTCTTTAATATTTTAAAGTATGTAAATTGCTGGTTTAAATTTTTTTGTCCTCTCTACATGATTCTGCAGTGTAGAAAATCTCAGAAAAAAATAAAACCTGGGAACTAGGGGGATTGTGAGAACATGGCTGATGGGTTAGATGGATAAGGCTTAGCTCTCACTAAAACAAAGAAAAAGCCAAAGCCTGCTATGGTGATGTGCTTTGGGGCACAGCAAGCCAAGACACTGTTTACCAACTCCCAGAAGAGTAAGGGTCAGAGACACAAAGAAGCAAAAACAAGGAACATAGACAACACAAGGAAATAGAATAAGAATAAGAATGTCTCAAAGAGAAAACTTAACACACACACCAAAGCAGAAATTAAATGAAACCCCAGAGTAAAGAGAGAATCTAATCAATGGAATAAACCCATCAAGATAAAAAGATGACTAGACAGCAACAAAAACTACAAACCCTACTAAGAAATAGGAAGACATGGCCCAGTCCAATGAACAAACTAAAAACCAGGCAGAGATGCAGAACATTGAATAACCAATCAAAGCTTTCCAAACAAATATGGACAAACTTAATGAAGTGAAGGAAGACATTAAGGATATTAAGAAGACACTGGGAGAACATACTGAAGAAATTGTGAACATACATAAAATGATAATGGACATGATGGTGATTAATGGCACAATCCAAGAAATCAGAAAGACACTGGAAGCACATAACAGCAGATTTGAACAGACAGAGGAAAGAATTATTGATATGGAAGACAGTACATCTGAAATCAAACAGATAGTAGAACAGATAAGTAAAAAGATAGAAAAAAATCCAGCAAGGATTTAGGAATTTGAATGATAACACAAAACACACAAACATACACATTATAGGCATCCCAGAGAGAGAAGAAAAGGGAAAGGAGACAGAAGGTGTGTTGGAGGAAATAATGGATGAAAACTTTCCAACCCTATTGAGGGAGATGGAGGTATTTATCCAGGAAATGCAAAGAGTATAAATCCCAACAGGCCTACTCCAAGACATATACTCATCAAACTGTCCAATTCTCAAGACAGAGAGAAAATACTGAAAGCAGCAAGAGAAGAGAATCATCACATACAAGTGAAGCTCAATAACATTAAATGCTGATTTCTTATCTGAAACCATGGAGGGAAGAAGGCAGTCGTATGAAATAATTAAGGTACTAAAAGAAAAAATTCCCAGCCAAGAATTCTCTATCCAGCAAAGCTGGCATAAAAAAATGATGGAGAGTTCAAAATATTCACAGATAAACAGAAATTAGAAGAGTATGCCAATAAGAAATCTGCCCTTCAAGTAATGCTAAAGGGAGCTCTGCAGGTTGAAAGGAAATATCAGGAGAGAGAGAGTTGGAGGAGAGTATAATAACAACTAAAAAGATGAAAAAAAGAAATAGAAACAACATATGACATACATAAACCCTAAGAAAATATGGCTAATGTAAGTAATTCCTTGAGAGTAATAACACTGAATATTAATGGATTAAACTCACCAGTCAAGAGACACAGATTGGCAGAATGCATAAGGAAATGTGACCCTTCTATATGTTGTCTACAAGAAACCCACCTTAGACCTAGGGATTCAAGGAGGCTGAAAGTGAATGGCTGGAAAACAATCTTACAAGCAAACAATAACCAAAACAGAATAGGAGTAGCTATACAAATAACAGAAACAATAGACTTTAAAAGCAAAACCATTGTAAGATATAAGGATGAACACTATATATTAGTAAAAGGGGGTAATCCTTCAAGAAGAAAGAACAATCATAAACATTTATGCACCTAACAAGGTTGCCTCAAAATACTTGAGGCAAACACTGGAGAAACTAAGTGGAGAAATAGATGCCTCTCCAATTTTAGTGGGGGACTTTAAAACACCACTATCACCATTAGACAGAACATCTCAACAGAGCATCAATAAAGAAATAAAAACATTGAATAATACATTAAAGGATCTGAATCTAATAGACATACACAAACACTACATCCAAATACAGCAGGATATACATTCTTTTTGAATACACATGGATCATAATCCAAGATAGACCACATGCTAGGCCACAGAAAAACTCTCAATGAATTCAGAAAGTTTGAGGTTATACAAAGTAATTTATCTAACCACAATGGAAAGAAGCTGGAAATCAGTAAAGGCCAGATAACCAGATTAGGCACAAAGATGTGGAAATTAAACACACTCTTAGAGAAACAGTGGGTCAAGCAGGAAATCTCAAAAGAAATCAGTAACTGACTTGAAATGAATGAAAATGACAACACAACATATCAAACCTATGAAATGCTGCAAAAGCTGTACTGAGAGGGAAATTCATAGTCATAAATGCATATATCCAAGAAGAAGAAATAGCTAAAATCAAAGACCTCACTGTACAACTGGAGGAATCAGAAAAAGAACAATAAACTAATCCCAAAGGAAGTAGAAAGAAGGAAATAATAAAGATTAGAGCAGAAATACATGAAGTAGAAAATAAGAAAGCACTAGAAAAAAATAAACAAAACCAAAAGGTGGTTCTTTGAGAAGATCAATAAAATTGACAAAATCTTAGCTTGAGTAACAAAGAAAAAAGGAGAAGATGCAAATAATCAAAATAAGAAATCAGGAAGGGGATATCACCACAGACCCCACAGAAATGAAGAGCATCATAAGAGGATACTTTGAAAAATTATATGCCAATAAGAAGGATAATTTAGAGGATGTGGACAAATTCCCAGAAATTTACTAACAGTCTACACTAAGGAAAAAAGAAACTGATGAACTCAACAGACCAATTACAAGTAAAAAGATAGAATCAGTCAATAAAAACCACACAACTAAGAAGCGTTCAGGACCAGGTGGCTTCTCAGGTGAATTCTACCAAACAATCTGGAAAGAACTAACAAAAATCCTGCTTAAACTCTTCCAATAAATAGAACTAAAAGGAATAGTACATAACTCATTCTATGATGCCAACATTACCCTAATACCAAAGACAAACAAAGATACCACAAGAAAGGAAAAATACATACCAATCTCTCTAATGAACCTAGATGCTAAAATCCTCAAAAAATACTTTCTAATCATATTCAGCAACACATCAAATGAATTATACACAATGACCAAGTGGGTTTCTTCCTGGATATGCAAGTATGGTTCAACATAAGAAAATTTACCAATGTGATATACCACACAAACATATTGAAAGAAAAAAATCACATGATCATCTCTATAGATGCAGAAAAAGCATTCAACAAAATACAGCACCCTTTCCTGATAAGAACACTGCAAAAGACGGGAATAGAAGGAAACTTTCTGAACATGATAAAGGGTATATATGAAAAACCCACAGATAACATAATCTTCAATGGTGAAATCCTAAAAACAATCCCTCTAAGATTGGAAAAAGACAAGAATGCCCATTATCACTGCTCCTATTTATCATTGTCTTAGAAGTACTTGCTCAAGCACTGAGGCAAGAAAAAGATATAAAAGGCATCCAAATTGGAAAGGAAGAAATAAAAATTTCACTGTGTGCAGATGACATGATCCTATACATAGAAAGCCCTAAGAAGTCTACAAGAAGGCTTCTAGAATTTATAAATGTTTTCAGTAAAGCTGCACATTATGAGATCAATGCTCAAAAATCATTAGCATTTCTGTACACCAATAATGAGCAATCTGAGGAGGAAATCAAGAAAAAAATACCATTTACAATAGTGGCTAAAAGAATCAAATACCTAGGAATAAATTTAACTAAAGATGTAAATGACATACACAGAAAGCTACACAAAACTATTAAATGAAATCAAAGAAGACTTAAATAAATGGGAGAATATTCCCTGGTTATGGATAGTAAGACTAAACATCATTAAGATGTCTATCCTACCCAAACTAATCTACAGATTTAATGCAATCCCAATAAAAATCAACACAACATTTTTTACTGAATAGGAAAAACTATGGAATTTATTTGGAAGGTCAAGAGGCCCTGAATAGCCAAAGACATATTGAAAATGAAAAATGAAATTGGATCAATTACACTATCTGACTTTAAAACATACTACAAATCTACAGTGGTCAAAATGGTTTGGTATTGGCAAAAGGATAAGCATACTGACCAATGGAACTGAATTAAGTTTTAATTTAGATCCTTGCATATACAGTCACCTGATATTTGACAAGGCCACCAAGCCCATTCAACTGGGAGAGAATGGCCTCTCCAACATATGGTACTTGGAGAACTGGATATCCATATCCAAAAGAATGAGAAAGGAACACCATCTCACACCTTATACAAATTCAACTCAAGATGGATCAAAGATCTAAATATAAGAGCCAAAACCATAAAGACATTGGAAGATAATGTAGGGAAGCATCTACAGGACCTTGTAATAGGAAATGGTTTCATGAACTTCACACCCAAAGCATGAACAGGAAGAGAAAAAATAGATAAATGGGATCTCCTCAAAATTAAAAATTTCTGCACCTCAAAGGATGTTATTAAGAAAATCAAAATGCAGCCTACGCAATGGGAGAAAATATTTGGCAACCATATATCTGATAGGAGCCTCATACCCTGCATATATAAAGAAATCCTACTCCTTGAAAATAAAAAGACAAACAACCCATTTAAAAAATAGGCAAGTGACCTGAAAAGACACTTCTCCAAGGAAGAAATACAAATGGCTAAGAAGCACATGAAAAGATGCTCAATATCACTAGCTATTAGGGGAGTGCAAATCAAAAGTATAATAAGATACCGTTTTACAGCCATTAGGCTGGGCAGCCATTCAAAAAACAGGACTATAAGTGTTGGAAAGGATATGGAGGAATGGGAACCCTCATCCACTGCTGGTGCGGATGAAGAATGGTTCAGCCATTGTGGAGGACATTTTGGTGGTTCCTCAAAAAGCTAACCGTACAAATGCCATATGACCCAGCAATTCCACTGCTGGATATATACCCAGAAGAATTGAAAGCAAAGACATGAAGAGTTATGTGAACACAAATGTTCATAGTGGCATTATTCACTATTGCCAAAGGTTAGAATCAACCCAAATGTCTATCAACAGATGAATGGATAAACAAAATGTGACACATAGACACAATTAAATATTACTCAGCTGTAAGAAGGAATACAGTGCTAACACAGGGGATAACATGGATGAATCTTGAGGACCTTATGTTGAGTGAAGCATGCCAGGCATTGAAGGATGAATATTACATGACCTTACTGATATGAATTAAGCAAAATGAGCAGAGTCAGAGAGGTATTGTCTGGAAGATAGGTTTACAGGAAATAGAAAGGAATAAGAATGGTGTGAGCCAACACCCATATGGACGTAATCTATGATAAGGTGAAAGTGTGTATTTGTGCATTGAAGGGATATGACAGGAGGGTAGTGATATTATTGGGTTGGACAGTGTGGCTTTGACAGGTAAGTAGATTGCAGAGTGTGAGTTGGAAGGTCCAGGGAAATGGGAGGATGTTTGGAAGAAGGACCAATGCATTATGATCATTTTGTCATAAGGCATTGTATCAGTGGGTAGAGACCCACACAATGAGTGGGAAGAAGTTGGACTCCTACCTTGGGGAAAACTGATATGTTCACAAACAGAGGGGTGAGAGTCTCTTGAGAGCATGCGAGGTTCCTAATAGGGGAGAACAAACCAGTTTTTCAAGACCTCAGTGTTGTTGCAAGTAACTATGAATGTTGTAATCTAAGGAGTGAAGCCGGGTGTTCACCATGGTCCCCAAGTGGAAGGGGAAGGAAGAATAGAACAGAGGGAATAGGGGGTATTTAGTGGGCAATGAAAGTGTTCTACATGATCTTGCAATGATAAACACATGCTGTGTTAAATATCATCAAAATTTTTTAAAATTTATGGTTTAAAATGTAAAGCATAATGTACACCATTGACCATGGTTAATAGCTATGTTTCACTATTTATATATCAGTTTTAACAAAGGTAATATCCACATATAAAAGGTATTTATATGGGAAGGGGGAAAGGGGGAGGGTGTTGGGTATATGGGAGTCCCCTATATTCTATATGTGACTTTACTGTGACCTAAAACTTCTTTGAAAACAAAATGAAAAAAAAATAAGACACTGGGGAATAAATGGAAAAAAAAAATCTCTGAACATACAGGACACCAGATATTACAGTGATGAAAGGTAAAATTTAAAAAAAAATTTTTTAATAGTTTTCATTCTTTGTTAATATCCCAAACTTTTAATTTTATTTTTAGTTTTTTAAAATTTTTATGTATTTTATTTCTTATATTTAAAGATTTCTTTATTATTTCATTTTCCTTTTAATTGTATTTGCCTATTTTATTGGCTTCATTTTTTTAAAATCACTAATACATGAACATACAAAAACAGTAAGTGTATTGCAATAGTGAGCTTACAAAACAAACATATGTAACATCATACAGGACTCTCATACCTCACCCTACCACCAATGCCTTGCATTGTTGTGAAACATTTTTAACTAATGATTAAAGAGCATCCTCAAAATATTACTACTAACCAAAGTATTTTCCCCCAGCCCACCATATTACTATTATTATTTTTATATCATTCATACATGAACATATATAAACAATAAGTGTATAATAAATATTGTGAACTTACAAAGCAAACATTCATAGCATCTTACAGGGGTCCCATACACCAGCCCTCTACCAACACCTTGCATTGTCATTAGACATTTGTTTCAAATTATGAAATAATATTGTCAAAATCTTACTACTAATTATAGTCCTTATCTTACATTTGGTGCATTTTCCCCCAACCCACCCTATGATGATTTTTAAAATATATTTTATGACAGAAGTTATAAACTTACAAAAATCATGCACATGTGCAGAATTCCCAAACACCCCTCTATCAATGCACCACACTGTGGTGGAACATTTTTTATAGATTATAAGATAATATCATCCAATTATTACCAGGCTCACAGTGTACATTTGGCACACATTTTCCATACTCCTCCATTATCAACACAGTATATCTTTGACATAGATGCAAGAATATTACATTATTAATGTTAACCACAGTCCATAGGTCACACCAGTTTTATTTTTCCCATGTTTCTCCACATTCCTGCCACCCAGCAATAGTGATATACATCTGCTCTAGCTCACAAAGGACAATATTGCATCTGTACCATCAACCACAATTCTCATCCACCTCTGGGTTTATTGTGTTAGTCAGTCCCTAGCTTATTCTCTAGGTTTCTGTCAATTGGCATTTACATCCTAGACCACCATTTTCAGCCATATCCCCCATTTATAAACCAGCTGTTACTTACTATAATGTGTTACCATCAACTCTGTACATTTCCACACTTTTACAGTAAAGCTAATTAAAACTTCTACATACATTAAATATCAGCAGTCCATCTCAATCCTCCTCTTATCTCCATTGAGAATCTGCCACCTACCACCAGGTCTTGAGGATATTTTCTTATATTTTCTCCTAGAAGTTTTATGGTTCTTGCTTTTGTATTTAGGTTTTTGGTTCATTTTGAGTTAATTTTTATATAAGATGTGAGATAAGGGTCCTCTTTCCTTCTTTTGCTATGGATATCCACTTTTCTCAGGACCATTTGTTGAATGGACTGTTCTGCCTGAGCTGGGTGAATTAGACAGGCTAGTCAAAAATCACTTGAACATAGATGTGAGGGTCTGTATTTTAACAATCAGTTCAGCCCCATTGGTCTATATGTCTGTCTTTATGTCAGTACCATACTGTTTTTACTACTGTAGCTAGGCAATATGACTTAAAGTCTGGAAATGGGAGTCCTCCAACTTTGCTTTTCCTTTTTAAGATGTTTCTGGCTGTTCTGGACCCCTTACCCTTCCAAATAAATTTGATAATCATGTTTTCCATTTATTTTTAAAATGCTGGTGGAATTTTTATCCAGATTGCATTGAATCTGTACATCAGTTTGAGTAAATTGATATCTTAATGATATTTAGTCTTCCAAACCATGAGCATGGAGTGTTCTTCTAATTATTTAGGTCTTTTTAAAAAATTTCTTATAACAACAATATGTAGTTTTCTGAATACAATTGCTTTATATCATTGGTTATGTTTATTCCTGAATATTTGGGTTTCATCTGTCATATTTTATTTTTGCCACACTTTTGACACTTTTAGTTATGTTTATTGATATAGTCTTCATTTCTAAACTCTCTTCCAGGCCTCTCTCTCCTGTCTTTTCTTTTCAGGCTGTAGCACACTCTTTAGTATTTCCTGCAAAGCCATTCTCTTGGTTACAAACTCTCTCAGTTTCTGTTTATCTGTGAATATTCTAAACTCACCCTCACTTTTGGAAGACAATCTTCCTAGATATAAGATTCTTGGCTGGAAGTTTTTCTCTTGCAGTATCTTAAATATATCATACCACTGTGTTCTTGCCTCCATGGTTTCTGGTGAGAAATCAGCACTTAATCTTATTGGGTATCTCTTATATATTATGAATTGCTTTTCTCTTGCTGCTCTTAGAGTTCTCTCTGTCTTTGGCATTTGACAATCTGATTAGTATTTGTCTTGGAGTTACCTATTTGGATTTTTTTCGGATTGGAGTGCATCGTGCTTCTTGGACATGGATATCTATGTCCCTTAATAGGGTTGGGAAATTTCCTAGCATTATTTCTTCAAATATTTCTTCTGCCCCTTTTCCTTTCTCTTCTTTCTGTGTCACCCATGACATGTATGTTTGCACATATCTTGCCATCATTTACTTCCCTGAGACTTTGTTCAAGTTTTTCCAAACTTTTCTTCCTCTGTTCTTTTTTATGTTTACTTTCAGAGGCCATTTCTTCAAGCTCATCAATCCTTCTTTCTGTCTCCTCAAATCTGCTATTATATGATTCCAATATATTTTTTATTTCTTTTATCACACCTTTCATACCCATAAGGTAAGTTATTTTTCTACATATGCTTTAAAATTTTTCTTTGTGCTCATCCAATGTCTTCTTAATATTCTTAATTTCTTTAGCCATCTCATTGAATTTATTAAGGAGATTTGTTTGAGCATCTATGATTAGTTGTCTCATCTCTTTCATGTCATCTGGAGGCTGATCTTGTTCCTTTAATTGGGCCATATCTTCCTGTTTCCTGGTGTGGATTGTAATTTTTTGTTGGTGTCTTGGCATCTGGCTTAATAGAGTATTTATTCTGGGTGCAGATTTTCTCTTTAGTTTAGGGCCTCCTGCCCTTTCTCCCATGCTGTTTGCGTAATAGGAGACAAGGATGTAGTTGGTGCTATAAGCTGTGAAGGCTCAAGCTGTCCTCATTGCCCCAAGGACCAATGAAGCTTCTCTCAACTTTCTCCTTTTCCAGGGGTAGGGACAGAGCCACAGCTGTGTGGAATAATCTGACTCATGCAGGCCTAGACTGTGGTTGTCCAGAGAGACTGATTAAGCTTCACATCCCTTTCTCCCCTGTCTGGGGTGGGGAAGGAGCTGCAGGTATCAGCAGCATTCTATGCATTGCAGGTCCAAGATGACCACAGTTGCCTTGGTAGACTTTCAATTATTCAGTCTGTGCCAGTTAAATGTAGCTGCTGTTACCTAGATACGCTGGTGCAGGGCCTGCCAGCTTCTTCTCTGCTAGAGGCAGAGCTGAAGCCTAGGCTAGGGCTGCAGGCCCATCTGGGTGAAAGAAACCAGTCTCTATCATTACTGTGATTTTCAGTCACCCCGGCTTACCTTCATACTGAGGGTGGAGTGAAAATGGCAACTACCAGCCTCCTTCTGACATGGACAGGCTCAAACTTTAGCTGTTCTTAGGGTTATACTTTAGCCAGCTGCATTGACTAATCAGTAGCTGAAATTAGTGGCCAGCCATCTCTTCCACCCCTGTTTTTGGGAAATGGGGCTTCCAACTCCTGCTACAGAATAGCTCCTGGGGTGGCTTGCATTGTTAAAGCAGGGTGATCACTGGTGTCCTTGGCATGGTTTGTAGTTTCCCAGTGAGGCTGGTGCATATCTTCCCAGCTTCCTCCCTGCCCAAGGTGGGCCTGGGGCTTAAGCTTGAGTGGCAATCTGATCTAGATGGAAAGAATCTGTTCCCTACCAGCACTGGGTTTTCAGTCAGACCTGCTTCCCTTCATGTCAGGCACAGAGTTAAGATGGTGGCTACCAGCCTTGTTCTGACTTGGAGAGGTTCAAACTTTAGCTGTTCTTAGGGTTATACTTTAGCCCACTGAATTTACTAATCAGTAAATGAAGTTGGTGCGCAAATATCTCTTCCACCCCCATTTTTGGGAAGTGGAGCTTCCAATTCCAGCTGCAGAACAGCTCTCAACGTGCCTGGTGCCTCAATGGAGGATAGGCTCTAGCCTCCATGTCATGGAGTGCTCTACTTATGAATCTTCTCTGCAGATGGGCATTCTCCTCCTTCCAATCTTTCAAGGATGTTGCAAGATGCAGTTCTGGTCTCCTGGAGCCCCCAAACAAGTGCTCTAGATATCTCTGGTTGACCACCAACTGCCCCATATTAGAAGCTGATTCCAAGAGCTTGTTACTCTCTTGCCATCTGGCTGGTTTTCTATTGGCTTCATTTTTTAAGAAACTTTGGATCACAGAAGGGTTACACCTGGGGCAGGGGAAGATCATTGGTGTGGGGTGTCAATGATGGGAGATAAATGGGAGGAAGTTCAAATGGGCATACATATAAGATATATAAATATATTCAAATGTTCATGAAGCATTGTAACAGTGGGTGGAGGCTCACACAATAACTGAGAGAATATTGAATTCCCATCCTGGAGAGGTCTGCCACATTTTCTAATGGAACAGCAACAGTCCCCCAAGTGCAGGGGCAATGACTGGTGAAGGGGGATGATCTATTTATTGGCCCTTGATTTGATGATTATATTTATGTGCCTTTGCTCTTGAAATTCAAACTAAGCCTAGTGTTGTGGGGTACCTAAGAGTTGCCTCCTGAGAGACTCCTTGTTTCTCAAAAGAGGCCTCTCTCTAAGGCAAACCCTGCATATAAATGCATTAACTTCCCCCCAGCATGGGACACGGCTCCCAGGGATGATACACCCTGTCACCGAGGGATTACTACTAAGCACCAACTAGCCATGAAACTAGGAAAAGACCTCCATTAAAAGGTGGAAAATGTAAAGACAAAAAAGTTTACATGGCTAAGAGACTTCAATGTGAGTTGGGAGGTCATCCCAGAGGTAATGCTTATGTATATCTCAGCAGGATCTCAAAACTGCTAAAGTGGATACTATCCCAAATAATGGCACTCCTGAGGGCTCTGGAGACACCCAGATCCTAAGGTCAGAACAGAAAGCTTTAGAGTTTGGTGTCTTGCCTGTGGGCCCTACTTTGGAATTTGTGCTCCTGAGACTGACAGAGTTGGACTCAGTTATGGCTTCCCTACACATGGCTCATCTGTCCCTTCTATTTAAACGCATACTTGGTGCTGGAGTTTGTAGGTGTATGTCCAAGAGACTGGATTCTTTGGGTTGTCCATGTGCTAGCTGGGCCTGGAGCCTCAGCAGAGTTGCAACACTTAACCTCCAGTTCATTGGACTCACCCCAGACAACTAACAAGGAGGTGAGGATTGACAATCACCATACCAAGGAAATGAGAGAGCCTACAACTGCAAGCAAGAGAGTCCCATCCATCAGCTGTATGGAATCAAAGTCCCATCTCAATTAGACCTGGAGTGGACATCACCATCCCAGAATCCTCAGGATTGGGGGATGAATTATGGACTAGAATGGACTTACTGGTATTCTACTATAGAAATATGATTCTAGCAATGGAATAAATTACAACATTGATGTGGAGGCAGTGACCACTGGAGGCTCTGAGGGCAGGGAGAGGGATAAACAATTGTAATATGGGGATTTTTTTGGAACATAGGAATCATCCTTAATGACATTGCAATGACAGATATAGGTCATTTTTAATCCCATAACATGCAGAACAGTGTGGGAGAGAGTGTAGACTACAATATGAACTGTGGTCCATGCTCAGTGGTAATGCCCCAAGATGCATATATCTATTACAATTAATGTGACACACCAATGAAGGATGTTGTTTATGTGGGAATGTGTGGGAGGTATGGGGAGCGGGGCATATAGGAATCCCTATATTTTTGTGTAACATTTATGTGATCTATGTATCTTTTTTTAAAAAATTTTAAAAAAAAGTCATGTCTTCCCCTATAAAAATAAAATTAAATAAAATTAAAAACCTGGGAGCTGATATATATCCTTGTCTTCTACAAGAGATCAAAAGAAAGATAGCCTTTAAATTACAATGGAAATACATCAGGTAATGTTAACTAGAATTACAGTAAAAACACCAAAGTTTGGGATCCATGCAGGCCGGTTAATAGAAAAAACTAGAAGAAGTATCTGCTAGAGTAGTTGGAGTATTAATTAAGAACAAATTAAATTTGCCACACTAATGAAAGATGTTAATGACTGCATGCCAAAAAACTAGACAACCTAGATGAAATGGACAAATTCCTAGAAATGCACAAACAACCTACACTGATGCTACAAGAACTTAACCAATCTCATTTTAAATAGATTGAATCAATCATCACAAATCTCCCAACAAAGAAAGGTCCAGGACCAGATGGCTTCACAGGTGAATTCTAGCAAACCTTTTGGAAAGAATTAGCACCAATCCTGTTTAAACTCTTCCAAAAAATTGAAGAGGAAGAAAGTTACCCAACACATTTTGTGAAGCCATCATCCTAATACCCAAGCCAGATAAAGATACTACAAGAAAAGAAAATTACAGGCCAATCTCTCTAATATACATAGATGCAAATATTCTCAACAACATACTTGCAGATAGAATCCAACAGCATATCAAAAGACTTATATATCATGATGAAGTGGGATTTAATCCTGGCTGATTCAACATAAGAAAATCAATCAACATTATACACCACATTAGCAAACTGAAGGGAAAAAAAACACATGATCATCTCAATTAATGCAGAAAAGGCATTTGACAAAACCCAGCATACTTTTTTGATAAAAGCACTTCAAAAGTTAGGAATAGAAGGGAAATTCCTCAATATGATAAAAGGCATATATGAAAAACCGAAGTCAACATCATACTCAATGGGGAAAGGTTGAAAACTTTTACTCTAAGATTGGGAATAATACAAGGGTGCCCACAGTCACCACTGTTATTCAATATGGTACTACAGGTTCTAGCTAGGGCAATTAGAAAGGAAGAAAAAAATTAAAGGTATCCAAATAGGAAAAGAGGATGTAAAACTCTCACTGCTTATGGATGACATGATCCTGTACTTAGAAAATTCTAAAGTAGCCACGACAAAGCTACTTGAGCTAACAAATGAGTTCAGCAAAGTGGAAGGATACAAGATCAACATGCAAAAATCAGTAATGTTTTTGTACACTAGTACTAAACAATCTGAGGGGGAAATCAGGTGAAAATTCCATTTACAATAACAACAAAAGACTCAAATACCTGGGAATTAATTTAACCAAAGAAGTACAGGACCTATATTCAGAAAACTACCAAAAAAAATGCAAATTTTTTTTAAAAAGACCTAAACAAATGGAAAGACATTCTGTGCTAATAGATTGGAAGAATAAATATTGTAAAGATGTCAATCTTACCCCAAATGATTTATAGATTCAATGCAATACCAATCAAGATCCCAACAGCTTACTTTACAGAATTAGAAAAGACAATTACAAAATTCATTTGGAAGGGAAAGTGCACCTGAATAGCCAAAAGCATTCTAAAAAAGAAGAGTGATGTGGGAGGAATTTCACTGCCTGATCTTGAAACATATTACAAAGTTACAGTGATCAAAACAGTATGGTACTACCACAAAGATAGACACATCATCAATGGAATATAATTGAGAATCTAGAAATCAACTCTCACCTATACAGTCAACTGGTTTTTGGCAAACCTACCCAGTTAATGTTAACAGGACAAAACAATCTCTTCAACAAATGGTGCTGGGAAAACTGGATATCTATAACCAAAAGAATGAAAGAAGAACCCTATCTCACTCCCTGTACAAGAATCAACTCAAAATTGACCAAAGACTTAAATATAAAAGCCAGTACCATAAAACTACTAGAAGAAAATGTATGGAAGCATCTTAAAGACCATATAGTATGTGGTGGTTTCTTGGACCTTACACCAAAAGCACTTGCAACAAAAGAAAAAATAAATAAATGGGACCTCCTCAAAATTAAATACTTTTGCACCTCACAGGACTTTGTCAAAAGAGTGAAAAGACAGCCAACTCAAAAGGAGAGCAATTTTGGAAATCACATATCCAATAAGGTTTTAAGATCCAAGATATATTAAGAGATATTACAACTCAAAAATAAAAAGACAAGTGACCCAATAAAAAATGGGCAAAAAGACTTGAATGGATATTTTTCCAAAGAAGAAATACAAATGGAAAAAGATACATGAAGAAGTGCCCAACATCACTAATGATTAGGGTAATGCAAATCAAAACTGCAATGAGATATCTTTTCACACATCTCAAAATGGCCACTATCAAAAGGACAGAGAACTACAAGTGTTGGAGAGGATGTGGAGAGATAGGAACACTTATTCACTGTTGGTGGGAATGCAGAATGATACAGCCAATGTGGAGGACTGTTTGGCAGTTCCTAAAGAAGTTGAATATATATTTGCCATGTAATCCTGCAATACCACTACTGGGTATATACCCAGAAGAACTGAGAGCAGTGACATGAACAGGCATCTGCACATCAATGTTTATAGTGGCATTATTCATGATTGCCAAAAGTTGGAAACAACCCAGGTGTCCATCAAAGGATGATTGGATAAAGAAATTGGTCTATTCACACGATGGAATATTATGCAGCTGTAAGAAGAAATGAAGTCATAAAGCATATGACCACATGGATGAACCTGTAGGACATTATGTTGAGTGAAGCAAGCCAGATATAAAAGGACAAATACTATATGATTGTGTTACTATGAACTAAATATATTGTGTAACATATTGTAAGATTCAACAAACATTTAAATGTATCCAGTTCTTTTAACTGAGAAATGGATATTTTTATTCAACTGTGTTTTCTTTTCTAATTGTTTATTTTTTCAATTATTAAATGTACAAAATAAAGTTAAAACAATCAAACAAAAAGATATTAATGGTAGAAAGTTTGAGTTCTATGGGAAAGTGGCAGTGGGTTATATGGGAATTTTCTATATTTTCACTTCATTTGTGTAATCTAAACCTTCTTTGAAATAAGGGGTAAAAAGAACAGATTAGAAGCTGATATTCTTCAAGAAGATGATAGCTTTCATGCAAGCTTTCAGATCAGGTAGATTGTGGTGTAAAATAGAAATCTACCAGGCATGAACTATAGAAAAAAAATCAAGATGATTTAATTTACAGAAATTCATACTATTAACAAGATACTCTTGCTTTTATTTCCCTAGCATTTTCTCTCCTCCCTGCTGATTTGAGTTTCTATTCACATTCACACCCCTGTTTTCCCTTAACTAGGGCATTCCAGTGACCCTATACTTCAGTATTAGCCTTTGTATCCTCATCCACTCTGATATGAGTTCAATATGTTTACAACTAACTTAAGATTTGCAACCAAATCAAATGTCATATTTGCATTGATTTTCCCTCGAGTGTCATCCAGATCTCTTCAGTAAAAGATCCTTAAAATTATATATATATGCATATTTATTAATAAACCACTCTTTGTTTTTGAAAATTTTCATCTTGTCTTTCTTTTTTACTTATTCACTTAATTTACACGTTAAACATTTTCATGTGTTTCTATACTTTTCTGTATTTACATATTCTTTAAGTTTTAC
>JAQZBX010041894.1:0-22185 GCA_029593785.1 Cabassous unicinctus | reverse complement strand
CCATAAGTCAAAGCTGTTGAAAAATTTCTTCCAGCATTATATGTCTAGAAATTTGTCTAGTCTATTAACTAGTTTTTCTCACAACTAAAATATGTAGCCCATTTAAGGGGCATGAAATTTCTGTGATATAATATTTGTTTCCCTTGAAAGAACTTATATTTAAATTTTAGTGCATGATAATTTTCTGAGGTAAAAAAAAATCAAACTAAATTTTTGTTCATGTTCTATTCAAATAGAAAGTTAACCTGGAAGTTATGTAGCATGAGTATACCAGGACCTACTGTGAACTCGAGCAGAGCAGAGAATCCCTTGGTTTTATACCCAATAATGCCAAGGCACCTCCTATATTGAGGATTGCAGATAATACAACATTTGCTCCTCTAGGGAGCTAATTCCAAGGAAGATTGCTTGACATGATGCCAAGGATAAAAGTTCCAGGATTAATGTATCCATGCTGGATTTGTAACAGAAATTTGCCTTCCCTATAGAAACCACATAATGTTGAGCAGGATGATTGATATTCTTCAGAGATGTTCTAATTTATGACTGGGTAAAAGTGTAGCTATTTCTAGAGAAACGATTTATTAATCTGTGGCTAAAAGTCCAGATCATTAACAACCATAGTTGTAATAACATATTTTACAAATATTAAATATTTGTAATTTAATATTTAAGTGTGATACTATCATTGGACTGAACATTGTTCATTATACAAAAATTATTAAACAACAAAATTCAAATAAAAAATAGAAATCATTTATAAATGTTATTCCTTAGATATATATTTTTCCAAGTATTTTCTTTTCTGCATATAAAACCTCTTTATATTTACATGTATGTATTTATACAACTTTATCACAGCTGAATTTTCAATTATTTTTATTTAATATTGTTTATTATTTATAATAACCATTGACCTATGTTTAAAAAAGACACTTGGAAAATCCACAATTTCAAGTATTTTTCATTGACTGGTGTGACATAACTAACTTTTTTCTAGGAAGGTTCACCAGTTGATGAATGGGCATTTTTGAGGCATCACAAGGAAAACATAGATTTTCTCTAGTTAGGTTAGGAAGTATCAACTAATTCATCAACACAGTAGATGTATTGTTTTATTCAGCCACGACATTGCTTGTCCAATTACTTTTATTATTTTAGTGTGCTAGCTTTTATTATATTAAAAGAAATAGCACGGAATAAAGTAAAAATCATTGCTGAGATGACTAAAGATTTTATAATTTTATTAATGGCCTAAAGCTTCTTTCTTCTGTATAGAAATAGAAGAAAATCATTTCTGTGACTCTTTCATTAATTATTGATAATGACATCAATTTCCATGTAGATTTAAAAGCTGGTGCAAGAAAATCTGTATATATGGCAGAATTTCAGGAGGCAATTTGATGGAATAGATCAAGGAATTACAAAATAATATATTATATATTTGATGAACTTAGATTAAAAGGTCAGCATCAATGAATATCACAATAGGTGACCATGTGGTTTAATATATTCTATCAATATAACCTCAATAGGGTCTGTTCACTCTTTGAGTAGCACCATCAGGGAGTTTGTCTTCCAGTACTAAAATCATTTCATAGCCATGAAATGTACTTTCAAATAATATAAGTAATAATCAAAGAGAGAATAATTTAAAAACTTTTATGAGTAACCATTTTTGATGAATCTTTATTGTTGGGATTCCAATGTTTGATCTTGTGAAATTGGAATGATAAATGATTTTACTAATCATCTTATTTGCTTGAGCTTCCTTTAATCCAGGGAGTTATAAAGAAGAAACAGAGGTTAACCGAAACAAGCTGACATACCAGTAATTTTTTACAGTACTGATAAAACTCCTTGCCTCAGCCTGAGAGGAAGAAATGTAACAGAGTTCAAGCTGACACCAGCAAGGTTTGAAAATCTTCACCACAACCTTACATCAACATCCTGCTTGCTGCTCAAACTGCCCCATATTCTCCTAAGTCATGTAAAGCATGTACCAAGAATAAATCACACACCGTCTTATCCCTCCCTATTCTCCCTCTTACCTTCCCTTTCTCTCAAGCAGCCATGTAAGCTACCTCCCAAATCAACCTTTTGAGCAGAAACCTCTTTTGGACCTGCATTAATGCAACTTTAGCTCAATAAACTTACTTTGCACCCCCTTTTTTAACACTATTTTATTTTCAGCACAACAATCTCTAATAGTAAAAGTATGTTGACAGAAGATCAGGAGTAAGAAACAAATGAAACATGACTGACCTATATTTCAACAAAATTAGAACTTTGACAATCATTCAATGTTGTTTTTTTAAAATATATTTCCTCACTAGATGTTGGCTGTCTGAAGTAGAGATGGAAATTCTCACATTGGTGAAGGCAATCTATTCAGTTGATTGTAGATATAATCAGCCATATATGCAATCAATTCAATGATGACGAAAGTCCAGGAAATGCCCTTGTCTTAAAATTAGCACATTTCTTGCTTGACCAAACTGGGCACCTTTACCTGGCAGAGTTGACACATTAGTCTAACCATCATAAGAAATTAGCAATTTTAAGAGGAATTCAGGAGTAAAATTCCATATGAGTACAACTGTAAAAAATCTTTTAAGTAGAATGAAATTTAACCAATGCTATAAAGGACTTATACACGGAAAAATGCAAAGCATTGCTGAACGTACTTATGAAAGACCTAAGTAAATGGAAGAATGTTCCCTCTTCATGGATTTGAAGACTAAATATTGCTTAGTTTTCAATTCTACTCAAAGCAATTTACAGATTCATTGTAATCCAAATAAAAATACCAACAGATATCTTAGCAGCAATGGAAAAGCCAATCAAGAAATTTGTATAGGCTGAAATAACCAAAAGATCTTTTTAAAAAAGATGGATGTTAGAGCACTAACACTAACTAATTTAAAATTCATTATAAGTCTCCAGCAATCAAAATATCGTTACATTGGTGAAAGGGCAAACATACAGACTTATGTAATTGAATTAGGAGTTCAGAACATCATGTCTATGACCAATTGATTTTTGTAAGGGTTGCCACATTCATGCAGTGATGTAAGAATAGTCTTTTTAAGATATGGTGTTTGGAAAACAGGTTAGCTATATGCAAAAGAATGAATGTGATTCCATAGCTCTCACCATATACAAATATTATCTCAAAATAGATCAAATACCTAAATATAAGAATCAAATCTATAAAAAGTGTTTGGGATTGAGTTATTTGCCCCAAACACTTATTCTTAATCTCAGTTCATTCCAGCAGTTTTGAATCCATCTTAAATATTGACTTTTGAAAATGTTATTTTTAGTTTTATTATGATCAATTGAATGTTTTGGTTGTAAAACAATTACTTCTATCTTTTATTTAAGCAGAATGAATTTCAGATATCTAGAGAAAGACAAATTCAGAAATTAGAATACAGATTACTAGGGCCTGGATTGGGGGTAGAGAATGTGAAGATAATGGTTAATTGCTCCAGAGTTTCAGTTTGGGTTGATGAGGAAATTTTGCTATTTGATGTTGGTGATGGTAGCACAACAAGGTGAATATTAACACCATTAAATTCTATATTAGCCATTGGTTAAATGCAAAATTTTATGCTATGTAAGTGTGGTGGTTTGAGCCTGTAAATTCCCCAGAAAATCATGTTCTTGGAGCTGAACCTATTGTGGGTGGAACGTTTTTATTAAGTTACGTCAGTTAAGGTGTGGCCCAGGGTTGGTCTTAAACCTATTACTGTAGTCCTTTTAAGAAAATGAAATTCAGACACAGAGAATAGAAGGATGACCAGATGCTGCCATGTGCCTTGTCATGTGACAGAGGAGTCTTCAATTGCTGGGAGCCATTCTTTAGGAAGAAGGTACCATCTTGATGGTGTTGTGATTTGGACATTTTTACAGCATCCAAACTGTAAGGTTATAAACTAATACATTCTCATTGTTAAAAGTCCACCCATTTCTGGTACATCTGCATTTCAGCAGCCTAGCAGACAAGAACAGTATGTTGCAGTACAAAAATTTTGAAAACCTATAGAACTGTACACCACAGTTTACTCTATTGTAATCTATGGATGACAGTTAACAGTTTGTTTATAACAATATTGTTTCAACAATTGTAACAAAAGCATCACACTGATACAGTGTTAATAATAGGGATAACTGTGTTGGTGAGGTAGTATATATAATTTCTGTACATTCTACATGGTTTTTCTGTAAAGCTACAACTTTTTTAATAAAAAAGAAGAATGTATTATTGTACCTCTTCACATAAAATGTAAAAACCCTAAAAATTTCTAACATCTTTAAATTATAACACTATACTGCAATGAGATTTGTTTTTTAAAATGGGAGAGATATGGGATGAGTTCCCATATGTTCAGTCTTTTATGTCCTTATATCAACATAAAAACTTGCTGAAAAGTGTAAAACTATGGTTCACAGAGAAAGAGCTCAGGCAAAACAGGCTAAATCTGTTTCAACAGCCTCTACCTAATCTTCAATTAAACCTGTATTGACTGATTCAAACCTGATGATAATTTACTCTTATTACACATAATGGCTTCCTCAATACCCCTTCCATATGCAAGGGAAACTGAAATGAGACTTATGGAGGAAGCCATTAATCCTTGAAAGATAATTAATTCAGCCTTATACCATTCATTGCCTACTAGTCTAGAAGAAATGTTCTCCCCATTCCACACCCAATAGGGTACTCAATTCAGCTTGGGGACTGCTCAATTCCAGACAGGGCTATTCCCACTCAGACAAGCCCTTGAAGACCTGAATGAGGTAGTAAACCTGAGAGGGTTTATGTATGTATATTCTCCCTTCCTATCAATATGACCCTCTGTTTTACTTTGCCAAAGGGCTGCCTATGTAAAGTATCAGAAATCTTTTGGCTTCTAGAAAGGGTATTAATTCAGGGTAAAAGCTTACAGTTTGAAGACCATGAAAAGTCCAAATGGAGGCACGATCAGAGATTCTTTCTCATCAAAGTCAATTACTGTTGATCCTAGTGTGTTGCTACATGGTTTTATTAGTCAAAGGAGTGCTGATGCAAAATACCAGAAATCTGTTGGCTCTTATAAAATATATTTATTTGGGGTAGAAGTTTATAGTTACCAGGCCATAAAGTGTAAGTTACTTCCCTCTCCAAAGTCTATTGCCACATGTTGGAGCAAAATGGCTGATGTCTGTGAGGGTACAGGATTCCTATATTCCTCTCTTCATAGGGCTTGCTTCTTCTGGACTCAGCTCCTCTCCTGTCTCCACAAGGCCAGCTGTGGACTATCAGGCAAATGGCTTGTTCCTCTTTCCAGGGCATTTTCCCTTTCCTCATGACCAAGTTCCTCTGTGTGCTTACTTCCCTGGGGCTCCAGCTCAAAAACTCCCAACTTCCTTCTCTGCAGTGCAGTTTCTCTGTGAGTCCCCACCAACCAAGTGAGTGGGGACTCAATGTCCTACTGATGTGTCCAAATCAAAGCCTTAATCATTATTTAATCAAGTAAAAGTAAAACCTCTGAATCCAATATATGCTAATACACCCAGAGGAAAAGACCAGTTTACAAACATAATCCAATATTTCTTTTTGGAATTCATCGATAATATCAAACTGCTACATAGGTGAACCAAGATGGCTGCCAATTTTGGCCCAAGATTCAATGTCCTTCTCTGGGCTTACCCTTTCCTCTTGTGTTACACTGTGGCCCAGGCTTTTGGGACTTCCTGCTTAAAAATCCTGTAGTCCTCTCTCTCTTTGCATAGGACTTGTTTCTTTACTGGCCTCCAACATCACTCTTAACTCTTCTTCTTTCTCCCCAAATTCAGCTGTAAGTTATCAGGCAAAGGGCTCATCTCTCCCAAGGGCCTCAGGTGTATGAGCCTTCTCCTTTCTTTTACATGGCAAGATCAAATATGGCAGAGTTCTTTCTTTCTCTGTGTGTGTGAGTGAGTCTTTGTGATTCTGTTTATATTAGATGCATCAAGGGAGTAGAGACTCAACCTGAGCCACACCACACTGATGCAGTCTAATTAAAGGCCCTAAAGTGATTTTATCAAGTAATCTAACCAAACACCCTTCAGCTGAATATAATGAAATCACCCAGAGAAATAGATTTGTTTACAAACATAACCTTTCTCTTTTTTCCATTCATAAATAATCTAAATGGCCACACATTCAAAAGATGGAGTATCTAGTTACCTCTATTTTTGATTCCCATAACCCACCTGAGCAGACATTCAGGCCCTCCTGAATAATCTTCTCACTCTCAAGGGACTCAGGATGGTTTCTTAAAAACCCACCAAGAATCTGATAGACTGCATAAATTGGAACACAACTTTCCAATTCATACATTAGCATTAGTCATCCTAGGGAGTGGAGCTCAGGTTGTAACCAAATTAACCCAGGGACTGAGCCAAATTATACTATTATAAAGGGTGCATCACAATAGGGATGCAGAAGGGAATCCCAAGGACACAGTGTTTCTAAACAGCTGAGGAAATACAGCAAGGACCAAAAAAGAACATGTCCACTTTTCTCAGAAAAGAGTTTGAGGTATACAGGCAATATACTGACCTGGATCTGGAGCACCTGGATAATATGAAACTGGTCAATATATGACCTTCTTCAATCAAATTGCTACAGCTATAAAGAACAAACTACAAAATTGGAAGAGGAATTAGGGATAACTATGTCCAACAGGGTTAGAAAGAACCTTACTGATTTTTGGTAGATTCCAGAGCTCATTACTTTGTTTTAAATAAAAAAACAAGGCTCTGTCTCCAAAGACATTGTCCAAAGACAAAGACATTAATGGGGATTCTGGGTTCCCTATAACTTTCTTACAATCTCTCAAATGTCAACTAGGAGGCAATAATTTAAAACACAGCTTCCTGAATGTGCTATGCTAATGTTAAGACAGAGTCTATTGACAAAACTAAATGCTCATGTATAGTCACCTCTTCAGAAAGAATAAGCATTGATGTTCCTCCCAATCAAGTATGCACTCCTCAGCCTGCCCTACTACACTAATATAGAGTGACCTGAATTGATGTATTAGAAGATTCCCTCCTGAAAGTAAGCCCAGAGGTATGGGCTGAGGGGATGCCAAGGAGAGCCAGAACTGCTAACCCAATCAAGGTAAATTTTGCCCCAATAGAATATCCTTCATTTAAAGAGAGGGCAGGGAAGGTATATATTCATTCATGGAATTATTTCTCTGATATCATTTAATGCAACTTTCTCATCTGCATACAGTACTCCTATTTTCTTTTGTTCAGAAGCCTAGTACTAATGATTACAAATTTGTGCATAACTTGAGGATAATTAATCAAATAAAAGAGGACAATTACCTGGTAGTGCCAAAAGCTTACATGTTACTAGCCTCCTTATCTGGGAATTTCTCTTGGTTCACACTCTTGCACTTAAAAGTTGCATTCTACTGTTTGCCCCAGAACCCAGAATCCCAGAAGCTATTTATTGGATATTGAATGGGGCTGAAACTAATGTAAAGCAACAATATTGCTGGATTTGCTCCCACAGAGATTTTAAAATATGCCCCCAGTCTCTTTATTGAAACTCTAGCTAGGATTTAAGAGAGCTTCAACTTGGAGTTTCACTTCAATATGTAGGAGATACCCTCATTGTTAGTATCACCAAGGAGGCTTCAGATCAGAATACTGCCCTATTCTGAGCTTCCTGGTAGACCAAGGATCCAAGGACTCCATGAAAAAAAAAAAAGCCCCAAATCTCACAGCATACTATGAAATGTTTAGGTATTGAGCTATCTATAGGAGAAATGAATTTGTTGCCAGCCAGGAGAGACACTTTATCTAAAGTGGCTGTACCAACCACTAGGAGGCATCTTTGAGGATTCCTAGGAAAGGCTGGATTTGCTATATTTGGATTACAAATTTTGTAGTTATAGTCAAACCTTTAAATGTGGCCCTTAAAGGAAAAGGCACTGAGCCCTTAAATTGGACAGCTGAGTGGCAGCAGGTATTTCATGCTGTTTAAGATAACTTGTAGCAGCACCAGCACTTGGCCTGCCAAGCATAAGGAAACCTTTCCATCTATTTGTGCACAAGTGGCAGGGAATAAGCCTGGGGTATTAACACAAAATTAAGCATCACATGAGGACTTGTTGCATACCTTTCTAAACAATTAAATACAGTGATGCAAGGATGGCCAGTATGCCTCCAAGCAATTGCTGAAACATACAACTTCCTGTGGAAGTTAAAAACTGCTTGGTATACTGTGGGAAAACTAACCAGAGAATAGACACCACACTATATAATACCACTCTTTGAACAAAAAGGAGAATATTAGCTCACTTTTGGAAGATTAGGCAAGTTTAAGCCATAGTACTAAATAATCCAAATGTTAAATTGAAAAGTTTCCACCTTAAACCCTGTTCCCAACTTTTCAATTTCCCAATATACAAGAGGAACCTACCCATGAGTGTGTACAGATATTTGAAAGAGACTATTCTAGTTGTCCTGCCCTTGGAGAATCCAGACATAAAGTTGTTCACCTCCCAGAACAGTTCATGGACCAAGGACTCCAAAGAGTAGGGTTTACTATAATAACTCCCCAGATAGTTCTAGATATGAATGTACCTCCTCCAGGTACATCTGCTCAGAAGACAGAACTCATAGACCTCACCAGATCCTTACATCTGTGAAAAAATAAGAGTCAACTCCTATACTCACTGAGAATATGTCTTTTCAGTAGCCCATGCACATGGATCCATTTGGAAAGAGAGAGGATTATTAACCTCAATGAAGAAAGAAATTAAACATGCAGAAATCATATCAGCCCTTTTAGAAGTCATAATAAAATGCAAAAGAAAGAGCAAGTATTGTCCATTGTCCAGGACATCAGAAAAATGATAACCTGATAGCAAAAGGAAATAATTTAGTCAGTCAAGCTGCTACATGAACAACAAAAACCCAAAGAGAAAGAATAATACCTTGTCCTGATACCCAGCATTGACTTGGACTAATTTAAGCCTCAATATTTGACAATGGATTTTGACAGGGCTAAAGTATGGGAATTTTCCATGTCCCTGAAACCTCTTTATGGAACACTATAAAACCACCAAAGAAGAATGAATATACAGTGAACAAGGGATCACACTAGCACTCAAACTTTTAATGGATGTGATCATAGCACATTTAAATAGAGGAACTCATTATAGAAGGGATGCCATGTACCAGTGACTATAAAAGCTCATCGTTGGCCCAAATGTGCAGAAAATACTACAGAAAGTTGCCCAGATGTGGTTAATCTTGGCTAAAAATAACCTCAAAACAGGACCCCTCCTCCTGTTAAAAGAGTTCAAACATGAGGAGCAGAATCAGTTGAGGACTGGCATGTAGATTTTACTGCCATGCCAAAGGACAGAGGAAATTATAAATACATAATAGTGTTTGTGCACATCTTCTCTGGATGAGTAGAGACCTTTCTTTCTAGGACAGAGAACATCTCAGAAGTAACCAAGTTTCTGCTTAAAGGAATCAGTCCCAGGTTCGCACTGTCATATTTCATAGAGTGATAATGGAGGAGCTTTTGTTGCTAAGGTAATGAAGGAATTAGTCAGAGCTCTAGGAATACATTGGAAGCTACTTGCTTCAAGGAGGACACAATCCACAGCGAAAGAAGAAAAGATGAATCATACCTTAAAGAAGAATTTAGCAAAAAATTGCCAAGAAAGTGACAACATGGGACAGAGCATTGTCAGTTGTGCTGCTTAGGGTAAGAGTAGTCCTTAGAAGTAAGCAGTGATTTCTTGTGTATTTCCTCATTGGATCATTTTTGCCTTAAGTCCTTAAGCATATGTTTAAAATTGTTTTCAGATTCATGGCTGCTAATTCAAACAATAGTTTCACCTTGAAATTTTGTTTCTATTAATTTTTTAAATTAATGTGATTTTTTCTTTATGTTTGGTAATTTTTTAAATAATATAATGTATTTTGTGAATGATATATTGTAGGGATTCTGGGTTATGTTGTCTTTCAAAAAGCAGTATTGAAGTTTGTTTGGGCTGACAATTACTGGCAAAAACTTTTGAACTTCTCAATCTTTATATTATTCTTTGTTAAGGGTGATTTAGTTCATTTTGTCCTCATTCTTAGGGCTCGGTGATAGTTACTTTGTGCCTTTTTATCTTAAAAATTTATTTCACTTTGTTTTAATAAAAATTGTGTGACAAATAGAATATATTGAATTTTGTATTTTGACACAGTCTGGTGATCTTTGTCTTTATAGAAGCATTTATTCTGCATAATAAAAATAAAATTAAAATATTCTTTCTTATATGAAATATTATATTTTTATATTTCTAATTTCTTTTTTGAAATGTATTTTTATTTCGCATGCTCACCTTCAAACTTTTTGTATAGATTTAAGATTCACTTTGGATGTACATGATGTCAAAGTGTCAATTTAATTCTAACAATTTTTATTTTCATTGAATACTTTGGTTTTTCAAGAATTCTTGAATTATTTCTCAACATGAAATTAGTTTAGAAAAATAATTGTGTTTTTTTAAGGTCATACTAAAGGTATCTTCAAGACAGCTAAATGGAACATAAATTCAGGGAATACATATGGTTAAAAGAATATTGTTAGGGCACCCAAAATTTAACATACTGAACAAAATGACTATCTTAATATGAGGCCTGTTATAGGAAATGTATTTTACATTGAGTGTTATTGTTTATCAGCATATTCAATAGGAGAAGGTACAAGACAAATTTCAGATACTGGAAGTTGATCATATGTATGGGAGAAGAAAGAACATTGAGAGAATCAGACAGGGAAGAAGACTGAAGATAAGGCAAAATTGTATGGTTCATTCTGTAAATATTGGTATTACGGGGGGGGTTATAGGAACAGAGAAGATAGTGGCTAAAAAAGAGAATGGTAGACACATTAGATCCACATATGAAGAGCAGGCTGAGGAAAGTTGATATAGATATTTAACCATAATTTTGTACAAATAATATATATTACTGCTTCTTATGATGGGCAAGTAAAGTGTGGAATGTTTTGTTCCTAGAGATAGAACAGCAAGAACATATTAATGATTTTAAAAAAATAATAAGATTTTTTATATTAAATAACTGTGCAAACTACTTAAGATTTTCTATTCAAGTAAAAAATATTCAATGCAATTGCAAAATAAAAATAACGCCTTCAAATTAGAACCAGGATAAATATAAATAAGGTACAAAATCTATGATGCTTCACATAATATTGCAAACTGAGCATTATATTTAGAATGAATGAATGAAAATCTCTAGTAGAAAAAGTCATTAAAATATAATCAGTTTAATAAGTCTAATTATGATGATGAAAAGCGTTCATATACAAAATTTCAAAGTAAAAAACATATATAGTAAAGAATAGTAAATAGTATATCTGTAATAACATTCTTTCCTCAATGTTAACATGACCACAAGAATGCATGGTCTTGATAATAGGGGATTCATGGGGACTCTGTATTAACTACATGAGTGAAAATGTTCAGAGTAGCTTCAATATATTCCTACAGTAATGCGGTATTAAAATTCCTAAGTGGCCTCTTACATTATAAAATTTTTTAACAGAAGTCATTATATTGTAAAAGGAAGTTGGCTGGTGTCAGAACACAGTAAATTTGGTAGAAGAAAACAAGAAAGCAAAATAAATATATAAACATATACATATGTACAAACAATCTCATCATATGTGCTATCTTCAGTCACTCCCATGAATTAAGATTCATTCTCTTTTTAGAGGTTTGTTTTTGTTATATGATATATGAGAAATTCCTAAACAGTGTCTCCAAAGATTTAAATCACATATACATAATATAATTCTGTTTTTATTTATTTCCCTATTCTAGCTATTTAGAAAATATATCATTTGAGAAGGAATAGGTCTGTAAATTTCTATGACTTATTTGATATATGCAAAGGAAATATTTGGAGAATAATTCTAGAAATAAGATTTTCAGTAAAAGTAACATTTTTTAAATTAGAAATATGTAGAAGACTGTCAACATAACAAAGAAAAATAAAACATGGGTGCAATAGCATCCTCAACCTTGATGAATGACCACTATGCTATCCCAAGTAAACACAAACAAAAGAAAATTATTACATCACATGTGTGCATAAATTCATGTATCTACAAATACATCCTTGTATATGCCACAATGTGATAAATATTTACTTGTATATTTTGTATTTGATACATTTGCCAGAGCCTTTGGAGAACACAAATATGAATAAGCAAACTCCTCTCTCAAGGAATTTAGTCTTCTTCAAAGAGGTAAATATCATGCACACACAAGCACACACAAATGCACATATTTCATTGTGTAAAAAAGCTTCATCAAATTTATCTTTGATTTCTTTCAATATATATTTCAAATATGATGGTCCAACTCATCCCTTTGATTACTACTCAATGATTAAAGCACTGGGAAGAAAGTATCAAGCCATGCACCCTTTCTAATGGTCATTTTTGTAACAATGGCTGGGAGAGTTCATACTACTTCTAATGTGATGTATTCATTATTAACAAAGATTTTCTGCTTGATTTAGAGATACTAAAATATCTATATATACCTCCAAAGAGTTTCAGTAATTATTCTTTAAATAATATTTCATTTCTCTATATACACACAGGTTTATTTTTCAAGTTTTGGAAGTTAGAGAGTCACAGTACTGTTATTTGATTTTTAATCCTGCTATTTTTTTCTCATTTTCTTTTTCTTTTTAAACTGTAAGTCCTGAAGTTCCATGTAATGTATGCAGAATTCCCATATTGTAGACATTGCATTAGTGTTGTACCCTATTACAATGGATGAAAGAAATGTTAAAATATTTTATATATAGTACATTGTTTACATTAGGTTATTATTTTCCCATATACCTCTCTATTATTAATATCTTGTATTAGTGTCATATATGTGTTATAATTCATGAAAGTACAGTCCATAGTCCACAACAGGATTTACTGTGTTATGCAGTACCGTGTTTTGTCTTTTAACTTTCATTCTAGTAACATACATGACCCAAAGTTCCCCTTACAACCACATTC
Organism: Cabassous unicinctus; assembly: GCA_029593785.1. Lineage (NCBI taxonomy): Eukaryota > Metazoa > Chordata > Mammalia > Cingulata > Chlamyphoridae > Cabassous > Cabassous unicinctus. The sequence continues at coordinate 9,077 of JAQZBX010041894.1, read as the reverse complement.
ACAAATATAATTCAGTGCTGTTAATTACAGTCACGTAATGTACTACTACTACCTTCATTTCCAAACCTTTACAATCACCTAATAGAAATATTTTAAAATTTAAGCATCCACTCCCTATTCTCTAACCCCCATCTAGGTCCTGATAACTTATATCCTATATTCTAACTATATGAGTTTGCTTATTATAATTAGTTCTTATCAGTGAAATCGTATACTTGTCCTTGGGTCTGGCTTATTTCACTCAGCATAATGTCCTCAAGGTTCATCAAGACTTCATTCCTTTTTACAGCTAAATAATATTTCACCACACGCATATACGACATTTTGTTTATACATCCATGGGTTGATGGACATTGGGTTGCTTCCATATTTTGGCAATTGTGAATAATGTCACTGTGGACATCAGTGTGAAAATATCTGTTTTAGTCCTGCTTTCAAATAATTGTATATACCTGATAGTGAGATTGCTGAGTCATATATTAATTCTATTTAAGGTTCCTGAGGAACTGCTCGGAAGTCTTTCACAGCAGCTATATCATTTTACATTACCACTGGCAGTGAATGAGTGTTCCCATTCCTCCATATCTCATCAACACTTAAAATTTTCTGTTTTTTAATGACAGCCATTCTAGTGGGTGTGACATGATATCTCAATATGGTTTTGATTTTCATTTCCCTACTAGCTAGTGATATTGAGGACTAATTCTTATGCTTTTTGGCTATCTCTTTGGAGAAATGCCTATTCAAGTTTTTGCCCCATTTCAAATTGCATTGTCTTATCGTTGAGTGTTGGAATTTTTTCACACTTTAAATATAAAGCCCTTATCAGATATGTGGTTTCTAAATATTTTCCTCCATTCAATAGGTTATATTCTCATTTTGGGGGCAAAGTTCTTTGAGGTTCAAAAGGTTTTAAAATTGAGGAGGTCCTATTTATCTATTTTTTTCTTTTGTTTCTTGTGTTTTGGGTGTAAAGAATAAGAAACTGCTGCCTAACATAGGATTCTGAGGATTCTTCTCTATGTTTTATTCCAGGAATATTATAGTCCTGGCTCTTGTATTTATGTCTTTTGAGGCATTTTGAGTTATTTTTTGTATGTACTCTGAGCTTGGGGTTTTCTTTCAGTCTTTTGATTATGGGTATCTTGTTCTCTCAGCACCTTATGTTGAAGAGATCATTCTCTTCCAATTGAGTGATCTTGGCAGGCTTGTCAAAATCTATTGGCTTTAGATATGAGGCTCTATTTTGGAACTCAATTCAATTCCATTTGTTGATATATCTAACCTTGTGCTAGTATCAGGCTGTTTGACCACTGTAGTTTTGTAATATGTTTTACAGTCAAGATGTGTGAGTCTTCCAATTTTGTTCTTTTTTATCATGCTTTTGGCTATTCAGGGAAATTTACCCTTCCAAATTAATACGATAATTTGCTTTTCCATTTCTGAAAATTAGGCTGTGGGTATTTTGATTGTGCTTGCAGTGAATCTGTAAATAATTTTGTAAATCTGTAAATCAAATTTACATCTTAATAATATATGGTCTTCCAATCCACAAACAAGGAGTAGACTTCTATTTATTTCGGTCTTGATTTATCTAAACAATATTTTGTAATTTTTTGTGTACAAGTCCTCTATATCCATGGTTAAATTTTTTCTTAGATATTTGATTCTTTAAACTGGTATTGTAAATAGAATTTTTTTCTTGATTTCTTCATCGGATTGATCATTACTACTATATAGAAACACATCTGATATTTGCATGTTAATCTTGAATTCTGCTACTTTTCTGAACCCATTTGTTAGCTCTGGTAGTTTTGTTGCAGGTTTTTCGAGACTTTCTATATTTAGGATCATGCCATCTGAAAATAGTGAAAGTTTTATTCTTCCTATCCAATTTGGCTACTTTTTATATCTTTTCTGTGCTGTATTGCTCTGGCTAGAACTTCCTGTAGAATGTTGAATAAAAGTGGTGACAGTGGGCATTCTTGTCTTGTTTCAGATCTTAGAAACACAGTCTTTCACAACAGTGTATGATGTTCGATGTGGGTTTGTATTCATATATGCCCTTCATGATGCTGCAATAGTTTGCTTCTTTTCCTATTTCTCTAAGTTTTCTTATAAAAAAAAAGGATGCTGAATTTTGTCAAATACCTTTTTCTGCATCAATTGAGAGGATCATATGATTGTTGTTTTTATAAAGTGGTGTATTAAATAAACTGATTTTCTTATGTTGAAACCACACTTGCATTCCTGGAATAAAATCCAATTGATCATGGTGTATAATTCTTTTGATGTGCTGATGGATGCATTTTGCAAGCATATTTTGAGGAATTTTGATGATATGCACGTCAGATAAATTGGTCTGTAATTTCATTCATTGTGGTATCTTTATCAGGCTTTGGTAATAGAGTGATGATGGCCATATAGAATGACTTAGTGTTCCCTCCATTCAATTTTTGTAAAGAGTTTGAGCAGGACTGCTATTAATTTTTTTTTGAGGGCTTGTAGATTCTTATTTTATATTTTTAATAATAATTTCTTTCTATTTTTTAAAAGATACTTAGATTACATAAATGTAACACAAAAAATATGCGGATTCCCATGTGCCCCACTCCCCACACCTTCCCCACCCTCCCTCATAAACATCCTTCATTCTAGTGGCACATTTATTGCAATTGATAAATGCCTCCTGGGGCTTTGCCATTAAGCATGTATCATAGTTCACATTGTAGTCCACACTCTCACCAAACAGTTCTGCATGTTATGTGATGATATAAAATGGCCTATATCTGTCAATGCAATGTCACTCAGGACAATTCCCAAGTCCCAAAAAAGGCCCCGTATTACAACTACTTTTCCCTCTCCCTGCCCCCAGAGCCTCCAGTGGCCACTGGCTCCACATCAATGTTGTAATTTCTTCCACTGCTAGAATCACAATATGTCTATAGTAGAATACCATTAAGTCCACTCTAGTCCATAATTCTTTCCCCAATCCTGAGGATTCTGGGATGGTGATGTCCACGCCACCTCTAATTGAGAGGGAGCTTTGACCCCTACAGCCTATGGATGGGAATCTCTTGCTTGCAGTTTTAGGCTCTCTCATTTCTTTGGTATGGTGTTTGTCAATCATCACCTCCTTATTACTTGACCTAGGTGACTCCAATGAACTGGACAGTAGGTGTTGCAACTCCACTGAGGCACAGGGCACAGTTGGCAGATGGATATCCCAAAGATTCAAGTCTCTTGGATGTACAACTACCAACTCCAGCACCAAGTATAGATTCAAATAGAAGGGACAGATGATACATGTGAAGGGAAACCATAACTGAGTCCAACTCTGTCACTCTCAGGAACACAAAGTCCAAAGTAGGTCCCACTGTCAAGGCACCAAACTTCCAAACTATCTGTCCTGACCATAGGACCTGGGTGTCTCCAGAGCCCTCAGGTGCCCCACTATTTGGGATACTATACACTTAAACTTCGTCTATTGTTGTGGGGTGCCAACAGGTTGCCTCCTGAGAGGCTCCTCATTGCTCAAATATGGCCTCTCTCTTAGCCAAACTCAGCATATAAATGAATTACCTTCCCCCCAGCATGGGACAGGACTCCTGGGGATGAGCCTCCCTAGCACTGAGGGATTACTACCAAGCACCAAACAGAAATGCAACTACAAAAAGGCCTTGAAAAAAGGGGGAAAAGATAAAGACAAATGAGTTTATATGGCTAAGAGACTTCAAAGTGAATTAAGAGTTCTTCCCAGAGGTAAGGCTTATGTGCATCTCAGCAGGATCTCATAGACTGCTATTAATTCTTGATGAGAGTGGTGTATTGAAGTCCAAATTGTTATTGTAGAGGTATTTGTTTCCCCGTTCAATTTTCCCAGTGTTTATCTTATGTATTTTGGGGCCTCCTTGTTACATGCATAAATATTTATTACTGTGATTTCTTTTCCTGGTGAAATGCCACTTTGGTTAATATATAATGTTCTTTGTCTCTTATAACAACTTTACCTTAAAGTTTGTTTTGTCCAATATTGATACAAATTGGTATAATAAGAGATAGCCCACCTCATTTTTGGTTAATATTTGAATGAAAGCTCTTTTCCTGTCCTTTCATTATCAACCTATTTGTGTTATTTGGTCTGAGATGAGTCACTCGTAAATGGCATATATATGGATCATGCTTTTTTTAATCTCTTCTTTCAATCTGTGTCTGATTGTGGAATTTATTCCATTAACATCCAGTGTTATTATTGTAAAAACAGTACTTACTTCAGCCATTTTGTCCTTTCATTTTTATATGTCAGATCTCTTTTTTGCCACTCTTTCCTTTATTGCAATTCCCTTTTCTCTACAGTTAATATTTTGCAATGTAACTGAATGATCCCTTTCTCATTTTTGTTTCTATACATTTTTTAAAATACTTCATTTGTGATTGCTCTGTAGTTTATATTACACAACCTAAATCTATAACTTGCTTATTTGAAAAGATACCAACTTGTCTTTTTCAATTGAAAATATATTGAACTTAGGTTCAATAGCATACTCATTCGTTGCTCCTATGTCCACTGTTTCCCTTCTTATGTTGCTTTGTCCTACTTTATCACTTTTTATTTTGCACACCCATTATCAGAGAACATATATTTTTTTCTGTTCAATGGTATTCTGACTCATATGAGTTAAAGAGTTGAGTTATATAGAAAGGATGCAATACTATTAATTTTTTCCTTTTCCATTTTGGTTACCCATACATATGATCATCATTTCTTCACACTACTCCAAGCCACTTTCTTCTATATTTTCCTTTCAACCTGAAGGGTACTTTTTAGTAATTCATATAAGGCAAGACTTTTGTTGAGGAAGTCTCTCAGTTCCAGCTTATCTGTGAATATTTTCTTTTCTTCCTCATTTCTGAAGGATTGTTGTGCCAGATAAAGAATTTTTGTCTGGCAGTATTTATTATTCAGTACCTTAAATATATCAAACCACTTCCTTACCACTTCCATGATTTTTGATGAGAATTCAGCACTTTGTCTAATTGAGGAACCGTTCTATGTTTGAAATCACTTTTCTTTTGCTGCTTTCAAAATTCTCTCTTTATCTTTGCACTTGGCATTTTGATTAGTATGTGTCTTGGAGTAGGCCAGTTAGGACTTATTCTGCTTGGAGTACATTGTAGTTCTTGGATAGTGTAGCAAATTGATATTATTTATGATTTCCAAAAGTATATATTTGATTGTGTTTGCAAACTGGTCTCTTCCTCTGGGTATAGTAGATTTAAGTAGATACAGAGGTTTCACTTTTAATTTATTAAATCAAGATTAGGGCTTTTATTTGACCATGTAATTAGGGTGACTTGGTTGGAGTCCCTGCCTACAGCTAGCCTACAACACTGGACTATATATATGGATGATCAATCAAAGACAGGGAAGTAAACCCATGGAGAATGAGAACACAGAGAGTTGAGTCTTTGATACTGGGGCCCCAGGAGAGAGATGAACCATTAGCTTGATAGTTTACAGCTGTCCATGTAGAGAGAGCAGAGCAGCTCAGCTCAGAGAGAAATGAACCCCAGGTAGAATGATGAGCCCTCCAGCCTACAGCTGAGATCAGAGTAAGATGAGACCATGGATCCTTAGGAGATAGAGGAAGGATGAACCCAGAGACTGGTATCCATCTTGCTCCAACATGTGGCACCAGACTTTGATGAGAGAAATAACTTATGCTTTATGGCTTTGTGAAGGTAAGTTTCTACCCGAAATAGATACCTTTTATAAAAGCCATCAGAGTTCTAGTACTTTGCATCAGCACCCCTTTGTCTGACTAATAAAGATAAGCACATTTGTTTCATTCTTGAGAATTGGGAAATTTTGTACATTATTTACTCAATATTCTTTCTGTTCCTTTTCCCTTTTCTTCTCTATCTGAGACAGCCATGACATATATGTTTATGTTCTTCTTACTGTCACTTAAGTCCCTAAGACACTGCTCATTTTTTCTCTTCTTTCCTCTATCTGTTCTTCTAACTGTATGATTTCAATGGTCTTGTCTTCTAGTTCACTGATTCTTTCTTCTGCCTTTTCTAATCTGATGCTGCATCCTCTAGTATACTTTTAATCTCTGCTATTGTGACTTTCATTCCCATAATTCGGGTTTTGTTTCATTTTATAATTGCAAATTCTTCCTTTTGCTCACACATTGTCTTCTTAATATCCTGTAGCTCTTTATTCATATTTTCCTTCATCTCTTTGAATTGATTTACATTTATTTGAACATCTTTACTTAGTTGTTCTAACATCTGAGTCTACTCTGAAGTTTTAGATTTGTTCCTTTGACTAAGCCATATCTACCTTTTTCTTAGTATGGCTTGTAATTATTTTGCTGGTGTCTAAACACCTAATTATATAGATTATTTAACTCTTAAGATCCATTTCTCTCTCTTCTCTGGGGTTTTATTGTTTTTTGGCTTTTTGTTAAGGCACTTTGACACTTAATACAACTTATTCTAGCCCTTTAGAATAGCCCATGTTAAATGTTCATATTTTCTTAACTCTTCTTCATCTAATTCTTTCCATGGATATGCAGTGCAATTTTTAAAATTACTATCTTTTTGTGCAAATTTTTCTCATCCAATAGAAAGCTTAATTTCCTCAATTCCTTCTCTGAGAATCTTGATCAGCTGCATTTTTTGTGTGTGCAGAATTTAGTCCCCAGGTGCTATGATTTGATTAAATTTTCTCCCTCATTCATTGCATTGTTTTCCTTATATTTTCAGTTCTGGGATTGATTCTATCTCACTGCAGTTCAGATAACACTCCTCCTTTTCTTGTCTGTGAGATTTTCTTCCTCCAGTTTCTTCCTTGTTAAAGTATCCCTCCTTAGGAAGCCAGATGGGGTAAATCCAGGAATGTGTCTAGTGTATTAGTCATTCAAAGGGATGCTGAAGCAAAGTAACAGAAATCTAGTGGCTTTTATAAAGGATATTTATTTGGGGTAGCAGCTTACAGTCAACAAGGCCCTAAAGAGTCCAAGTCAAGGTACCATAAGATGTACTTTCTCAACCAAAGTCTGTTGCCACTTATTGATGCAAGATAGTGGGTTACCAGGAGTCTGTGCTGTGGGTGTGTGGAGTAGGAAGCTAGGGACATCTATCTGGACAGATCGACGGTGTGGACTGAACCATACAGATTCACTTAATTTTTTACCTTCAAGGGAACATAAAAAGAAGCAAGAAAATAAAATAAGAAGAAAAAGTATCAAAGAGAAAACTTTACACACACACAGAACCACCAGCGAAATAAAACTCTAGAGCAGAGAGAGAAGCTAATCAACTGAATAAATCCATCAAGATAAAATGATGAGTAGAGGTCAACAAAAAAATACAAACCACACTGAGAAACAGGAAAACATGGACCAATCCAATGAACAAACTAAAAACCAGGAACTGAAACGAATCATTGAACAACTAATCAAAGCTTTCCAAACAAATATTATGGACCAACTTAAAGAAGTGAAGGAAGAGATTAAGAATATAAACAACACACTTGGAGAACTTACTGAAGAAAGTGTAAACACTCCTAAAAAGATAATGGATATGATGGTGACCAATGGCAAAATCCAAAAAATCAAAAAGATGCTGGATTCACAAAGCAGCAGACTTGAACAGGCAGAAGAAAGAATTAGTGATGTGGAAGACAATGCATCTGAATTCAAACAGATATTAGAAAAAACAGACAAAAAGATAGAAAAAATCCAGCAGGGACTTAGGGAATTAACCGACAACACAAAACACTCAAACATACGCATTATGGGCATCCCAGAAGGAGAAGAGAAGGGAAAGGGAACAGAAGAAGTGTTGAAGGAAATAATGGCTGAAAACTTCCCAACCCTATTGAGAAAGATGGATGTGCAGATCCAGGAAGCAAAGCACACCCTAAAGAGCATAAATCCCAATGGGCCAACTCCAAGACATATACTTGTCAAAATGTCCAATGCTCAAGACAAAGAGAAATTACTCAAGGCAACAAGAGAAAAGAGAACCATCACATACAAGGGAAGCACAATAAGATTAAATGCTGATTTCTCAGCTGAAACAATGGACGCAAGAAGACAGTGGTATTGCATAGACAAAATATTAAAAGAAAAAAACATCCAGCCACGAATTTTCTACCCAGCAAAACTGGCATTCAAAAATGATGGAGAGTTTAAAATATTCACAGTTAAACAGAAATTAAGAGAGTATGTTAATAAGAAAACTGCACTTCCAGAAACACTAAAGGAAGTTCTACAAGTTGAAAGAAAAGAACAAGAGAGAAAGAGTTGGAGGAGAGTTTACAAGCAACTAAGAAGAAAAAAAATAAAAACAAAGGAACATATGACATACATTTATCCAAAGAAAAATGGCTGAAGTAAGAAATTCATTACCCGTAATAACATTGAATGTTAATGGACTAAATTCACCTATCAAGAGACACAGATTGGCAGAATGGTTAAGGAAATAAGATCCATCTATATGCTATCTACAAGAAACTCACCTTCGACTCAGGGATTCAAGGAGGCTTAAAGTGAATGGCTGGAAAATCATTTTCAAGCTAACAATAGACAAAACCGGGCAGGAGTAGCTATTCTTATATCAGACAAAATAGAATTTAAATGCAAAACTATCATAAGAGACAAAGAAAGACACTATATATTAGTAAAAGGGGTAATCTCTACAGAAGAGATAACAATCATAAACATTTATGCAACTAATTCGGGTGCCTGAAAATACATGAAGCAAACCCTGGAAAAACTAAGTGGAGAAATAAATGCCTCTACAATTATAGCAGGGGACTTTAACACACCATTATCATCATTAGATGGAACATCTAGACAGAGACTCACTAAAGAAACAAAGGCTCTCAACAATATATTAGAGGACCTGGACTTAATAGACATATACAGAACACTCCACCCAAATACAGCAGGATTTACATTCTTCTCAAGTGCACATGGAACATACTCCAAGATAGACCACATGCTAGGCCACAGAACAACTCTCAATGAATTCAGAAAGATTGAGATTATACAAAGTAATTT
>JAQZBX010041893.1:11164-22288 GCA_029593785.1 Cabassous unicinctus | reverse complement strand
CCGCTCCTGGCTTCTGCCGGCACGTGGACAGTGTGTGTGGCATGAGTGAGTGGATGCGGTGACAGGGAAGCAAGCAGAGAAGGTCTCCAACGGGACACGCTGGAGTCTCTTGGCTGGTAGTTCAGGCATTGGCAGGCTGCACTTAGCAACAGAAACAAAGCCACACCGAGTGCCTCCTAGTCACTCAACAAGCACGTACTGAGCGCAAGCTGTGGGCAGAGCACCGTGTGGCTCCAGGGACACACGTAGCCCTGCCCTCACAGACCACCTGCCACGGTTACTTCGATTTTCTGCGTGTGACTTTCCATTTTGATAGAATTTCAAACTTACCCAGAAAATGCATGAATAGCACAAGGAACCCCCATCTGCCCTTTACCAAGATTCACCAGTTGATTTCCTTTTGCCCCAATTTGAGAGAAAAGTTTTCTTTTAATGTTAACTTTAACACATTCAGAGAAATTTTGGCAAAGAAGAATTTTGAGGTTCAAAGGGTTTTCCAAGATTTATTACCGGGGCCAGTTCCCATGGAATGTTTTATTTGTGCAATTCCTTTTCCTTCCAATCCCTGACCTGACTGCACCCCAGCATGGTGTTTGGGAAATGAATTAAAATAGGGAAATGTTTTCATAACCTCTCATGAAAGACATCATGCGAAAGCAAAACGCCTTTATTCCGCTTCCTTCTGTTACAGGGAACAGCTGCAGTGATCATACTTTCGTTACAGTGTCCCTTCCCTCGTGGTGGGTTCTTGCCTCTCCTCCCGCACCCCAGCTCCCAACACTCAGATGTGGATGCAGCTGCCTTCACGACTGCGTCGTTGGTGAGCTGCAGTTGCCAGAGCAGCGCGAGGGGTTGGAAGCTCTCTTTCCCTTTATGAAGTTGTTTTGCATCCTCCATCCCGGCAGCTACACGAGCTGAGCCGATTGACTCTGCAGATGCCGTTTGGCTACCATGCATGTCAAATGGAGCTCTTTTAGTTTTCCTGGCTGCTTTCCATCCAACACCTTGTCTAATCCAGGGTTGCTGCGTTGTGCAGTTCCAGGAGTTGCTCTTCGTGTTGCAGTCAGTGAAAATGGGGTCCCCTGGAGTTGTGCACTCAACCTTCCCACATATACTCTTGCCGTCTCACATGCGGTCCCTCCAGCTGATGAGGTATTTTCAGATCCACCCATTCAGGTTTCTAAAACCTCCTAGGCCTTAGGATGTTTATTGGACGGCAACTACTTGGTGGCATCTAAACCTAAGGTGAATTAAACGCTCTGCAACTGTGGGAATATCAGAGGTAAACTATATTCTGCTTCAAGAAGGCTCTGGGCTTCCTGCCTGGTGAGAGCCAAACAGTACTCACAATTTGTCATTTGCTTCAATTTCCTGAGAATGTTTAGCTTTAATGTGTCAATGTCCACCAGCCCAAGATCAGGAACATATCGGTAGTTGAATAAGTTGGGGTTATTACTTTTTGCAGTGAGGAAGAATGCACAGCATGGGAACTCTGGGTGTATCTCAGTGAGAGGGGATTCAAAAGGTTTTATAAGCTGTGACTTACGTTAGGTGACTTGGGGAGGACTTAAGGAAGCAGGGCTTTGCTCTGGATCGGACGCTGTCGGGAAGCAGGGATAATTCCATAATTGGGTATCAATAAATCTTGTCTGTGAGAGAGAATGGAGCAAAGCTAAAGCCAAAATTGGTAAAAAAGCAGCAGTCACTCACTATTAGCCTGGATCGGGGGCTAATTGGCCAGTTTTGTGGCTTGGGCAATGATCATCTTTTGTCTGTGCTCAGACATGATGACGGAGTGGCCTTGTTTTTGTTGTGATCCGTGATGGACGGTCACAAGAGGCTCTGCCTGACGTCACTGTGCTGCAACATCAGTTATGTTCAGCGTAGGTCCAGGTAAGGGTACCAGGCCAGCTCCTGATGCCAATGACTGCTCTTTTCTTTCTCAAATAGGATCTAAGACTTTTTAAAAAACAGCAATGGGAATTCAAAATATAATAAACTCATGAATTACATTTTAGCTATGTTCCTGAAATAATAAATAAATAAATCTCCAAATTATGTACCATGATTCTGAAAGATACTGAGTTTTCCTTCAATTTTCTGCACATAGGCATTTCTAAATGATAGAATATTGGAGTTGGAAAGAAGCTTAAAATGATCTAGTCCAAGCCTTGTGAGTCTTTTCTCTTGTAATTGAAATTTAGCCTACTGTTATGGGGTGCCTAAGGGTTGCCACCTGAGAGCCTCCTTGTTGCTCAAATGTGGCCTCTCTCTAAGCCAAACTCAGCATATGAATGCATTACCTTCCCCCCAGTGTGGGACATGACTCCCGGGGATGAGCCTCCCTGGCAACGAGGGATTAACACCAAGTGCCAACTGGCAATACGACTGGAAAAAGACCTTGAATAAAAGGGGGAAAAGGTAAAGACAAATGAGTTCATGTGGCTAAGAGACTTCAAAGAGAGTCAGGAGGTCATCCCAGAGGTAATGCTTACACACACCTCAGTAGGATCTCATAGAACACCAAAGTGGATATCACCCCACACAGAGGGGCTCCTGAGGGCTCTGGAGACACCCAGGTCCTATATAAGGGGGGATAGCTCCAGAGATTGATGCCTTATCAGTGGGCTCTACTTTGGAATCTGTGCTCCCGAGAGTGATAGAGTTGGACTCAAATAAGTCCTCCCTGCACATGGTCCATCAGTCCCTTCTATTCAAACCTATATGTGATGCTGGAGTTTGTAAGTGTACTTCCAGAGACTGGAGCCTTTGGCCTGCCCATGTGCCAGCTGTGCCTGGAATCTCGGTGGAACTGCAACTCCTACTCTACAGCTCAATGGACTCACCCAAGTCACCTGGTGAGGAGACGATGATGGACAACGACCATCCCAGGGAATGGAGAGAGCCTGCAGCTGCAGGCAGGATAATCCCATCCACTGTATCCATGGGATATAAGCCCTCTCTCACTTGGAGGTGGAGTGAACATCACCATCCCAAACTCCTCAGGATTGGGGGAAGAGCAATGGACTAGAGTGGACTTAATGGTATTCTGTTGTAGACATAATGTGATTCAAGCAATGGAAGAAATTACAACAGTGAGGTGGAGTCAGTGGCCACTGGACGCTTTTGGAGCAGGGAAGGGAAAAGCAGTTGTAATACAGGGGCTTTTTCAGGACTTGGGAATTATCCTGAGTGACATTACAATGACAGATATAGGCCATTTTACATCAGCATATAACATGCAGAACTGTGTGGAAGAGCGTGGGGTCTACAATGTGAACTATGGTCCATGCTTAGGGGCAAAGCCCCAGGATGTGTATATCCATTGCAGGTGATGTGCCACACTAATGAAAGATGTCTATGTGGGATGTTTTGGGAGGTGTGGGAGGTGGGGAACATGGGAATCCCTGTAATTTTTGTGTAACATTTATGTAATCTAAGCATCTTTAAAAAAAAAAATATATATATATATATATATAATTAAAAAAAAAAGATCTAGTCCAGAGGTCTGCAAACTTCCCCTCCATTAAGATATTTATGATGAGTGTTGCTTACATGTGGGACTCCCTCTGAGACTTTCACAGCACCCCAAAACTTGTGGTGGTGAAGTAAAAAAAATATAGTTCAAAATCACCAGAGCTATTAGTGGTGCTTCCTTAACAGCTGGTAAGTGGGGCTGAACCAGAGAAGAAGAGACCACTGGTGGCAGCTCATGAGCAATTCCAACCCATCCTTTTCCCACTCAAGAAGAACCTCCAATTCGTTCTAATATAATGTTTATATAGCAGAAGTGATTTGCATAATGTGGCATTTTATAAAATTAGGGAATATTGACTGAGAGACAAACCTCGTAAAGTCTGGACCATGGCCACATCCCATGAGAAGGGACGCCCCTGCCGATTCAGTCTCATCCCTGATTGTACTGACGAGAAACGGGAGTCTAGAGAGGTGGGATGAGTACCTGGGACCTAGAGGGTTCATCCACTGAAGGACCCACCGGCCTCAAAGTTAAACGCTTTTGCACCTCACAGGACTTTGTCAAAAGGGTGAAAAGGCAGCCAACTCAATGGGAAAAAATATTTGGAAATCACATATCCGACAAGTGTTTAATATCTAGGATTATATTAAAAGATGTTACAACTCAACAATAAAAAGACAAACGACCCAATGAAAAAAATGGGCAAAAGACTTGAATAGACGTTTGTCCAAAGAAGAAATGCAAATGGCAAAAAAAACACGAAAAAATGCTCAACATCACTCATGATTAGGGAAATGCAAATCAAATCTACAGTGTGATATCATTTCACACCTATCAGAATAGCTACTATTAAAAAGACAGAGAAATACAAGTGTTGGAGAGGATGTGGAGAGATAGGAACACTTATTCACTGTTGGTGGGAATGCAGAATGGTACAGCCACTGTGGAGGACTGTGTGGCAGTTCCTAAGGAAGTTGAATATAGACTTGCCACGTGACCCTGCAATACCACTACTGGGTATATACCCAGAAGAACTGAGAGCAGTGACACGAACAGACATCTGCACACTGAGGTTTGTAGCAGCATTATTCACCGTTGCCAAAAGTTGGAAACAACCCAGGTGTCCATCAACAGAAGAATGGATAGACAAACTGTGGTCTATTCACACGATGGAATATTATGCAGCTGTAAGAAGAAATGAAGTCGTAAAGCATATGGCAACATGGATGAACCTGGAGGACATTATGTTGAGCGAAGCAAGCCAGACACAAAAGGACAAATACTGTATGGTTGCATTACTATGAACCAATATATTGTGTAACATATTGAATGATTCAAAAAAATTTTATGTATCCAGTACATTTGATTGAGAAATGTGAAAAAAAAAAAAAGACCCATCGGCAGCCCACTTCACCTTTTATCCTCCTAGTCCTGGTCCCCTGCTTCCTCCTATTCCTTGATTCTATCTTCTGGCATTGAGCCAAGCCCTGCTATGCGTCTCCCACCTTCCTCCAGGCGCACCTCCCCCCACACTCACCTCTCGCACCCCCAACACCGGTTCCACCACAGCCTCCGCCCGCCACAGCCTCCTCTGCCAGCACACGTCCCACCCTCCCAGCTTCCATCTAAGCGAGTGGAGTTAGCTCAGCCACCTGCTCAGAATGGAACTGGGCATGGTTAAAGCCTGGAAGGTCCCCCTCAGACTCTGCTCGCCAGGACCGGGCTCTTTGTCTTTCCGCGCTCGTGTAGCAGAGGCCCTCGGGGAACGCCTGGTGCACTTGGGGCAGGGGAGGCTGCTCTTTGGAAAGGACCCTGCCTGTTCCTCTAAGACTAGATGGGAGAAGCACCTCTTCTCCAGTTTTCACACCCTTCTCACCAACGGCCATGTGGCACTTTCCCTCAAAATTCCACAGTCAGTTCACGATGTGTCCAAAATGGCACCCTGGCACCTTTCCTGCCTCCTCCTGCCCGTCATCCCCATCCAGACAGCACCACAGCCCCCCTGGGCCCAGCTGCAGCCCGGGCGTCATCCCTAGCCCCCCTTAAACAGGCCAACAGGTGCTGCCAGTTCTTCCTCCAGGTCCCCCTTTCAGCCTCTGCACCACTAGCAGCTGTCCTGCTGCCCCACTCGCCCTGAGACGGCGAGAACACAGCCAGAAGAGCAACCTCAGCTCGAAATCCCCCATCTCATCTCGTCATCATCCCGGGCCTCGCAGTGCTGATCCCCCCTGCCGCCCCAGCTGTTCTCCTCCCGCCCGCTCCCTTCCTCCTCTCAGACCCCTGGTCTTCTGTCGGCTGTAAAGCAGGGGTCTCGACCGTGGCTGCCCACCGGGGAGGCCGGTGGTGTCCGTGAGTGAAGTGGGAGCCGTGGGAGCCAGCGCCACGCCCCTTCCAAAGGGGAATTGTTGCTGAGCAGGCATGTGGCTCCTCATGGCCAGGTTTTCAGATTTTTCAAAAAAAAAAAAGTTTTAAAATAAATCATTCCGTGTAAAAATGCTGGCACAGGATCCTAATTTGTTTTAAAATACCACGTAGGCCAAAAGACATCCTTCTTTCGGACTCCTGACTGTGGCCATCGAGCCTGAATCTCCCAGCCTAGGTCACGTCCAGCTTCTCCCACCACGGCGGTCTTGCGCTGGCCAGTGTCTGCCTGGAACCCCCCCTCCTCTGTCTTCCAGGTCAGAGCTACTCAGAGTGTGGTCCACGGACCCGGAGGCCAGAGGGCCAGTGCCAGGCTCGCACACTGCCACAGGCTGGTGGCAGGAAAGGTACAGAAATTGAGGGTAATTCGGTAGCAACTAGATAGAGTAATTCTATGTCTCTTGAAAATAATCATTTAAAATGAGGGCTTGAATTTTCTATGTTGGAGTCAGCAAAGTTTTCTGTAAAAGACCAGATAGCAAATATTTTAGACTCAGGCCATACAGTCTGGTCTGTCGTAGCTGTTCAACTCTGCTGTTATAGCATGAAAACATATGAAAGTGTATACGAGAGCATATGTGACGCACATGTAAGTCTGAGTGAGCATGGCAGTGTTCCAATAAAGCTTTCTTTATGGCCACTGAAATTTGAATTTCATGTAATTTTTACATTTCACAAAATCTTCTTTTGATTCCACGCCCCCCACCCCCCCACCCCCCACCAAACATTTAAAAATGTAAAAAACATTCTTAGCTCCTGAGCTAGACAAAAAACACCAGGCTAAGATACTGGAGTTGGCCCAGAGGCCATAGTTTGCTGACCCCTGTGCTGCATATATTTTTTTCCTATCGCTTTTCAGATACATTATTTTTTATTATATTTCACAAAAGTACCTATCCACAGCAGATTGGAAATTTAAAAAAAAAAAAAAATTGGTTCTTGACCACAAACAATTTGGAAAATATTACTTATGGTCTCATATCTAATGATACCGCCATAGGAAGCCTTCTTGAATTACTTTATCAAAAGTAGATTCCATCACTGCCTAGATGGGAAATGAATAATTAATATTTCTTTAGGCGTTGTACTGGTTTTGTGACTGTGTTTAGGAAAATACAGACTAAATTATATATGGATGACATGATATAATGTCTTGATGGATTTGCTTCAGAACAATTGGGAAAAGGGTAAGGGAGCAGGGATATAAATGATACAAGAAGGAAGCAGAGGTGACTCAAGCCTACCACATGGCATGTCTTGGTTTAGTTTCTGGTGCCTCCTAAAGAAGACGAGCAAGATGTGAGCTGACATGACAGGCTGGCACAGCAATCTGATGCAATGAGCTCACACAATGAGGTGACGCAATGAGAAGATACAATGAGGAAACACAATGAGAGACCGAACAAGCAGGGAGCGGAGGTGGCTCAAGAGATTGGGTATCTCCCTCCCACATGGGAGGTCCCGGGTTCGGTTCCCAGTGCCTCCTAAAAAAAAGAAGCTGAGCAGACAGCTAGCACAAACAATGAGGAGGAGGGGAGGGGTTAGGGAAATAAATAAAGAAATCTTAAAAATAAAATAAAATAAATGTACAAGGTTGGTCGTGTTGATGCCCGTTGACGCTATATGAGTGTGTATTATACTGCCATCAACTTCTGCGAATGTTTGAAACATTCCGTAATAAAAAGTAAAACATAAAGTTAGCTCTCGTCTCCGCTTCCTGGCCTTGCCACGCTTGTCATACCTACAGGCCTCATCACAGCGGCAGATGGTCTTTTCCTTCTTGTCTTGCACACCAGAACGGAAGGTCCGTGAAGGCATGGACCACTTCGTGTCATGAGTGACTAAATAAGAAAAGATGGCAGTCAGAAAAGTTCAGTTTGGTAAACTGAAAACTGCGTTGGAAAAACATCCACTGAGAGGAGAAAGGACTTGATGAAATTAGTGCTGAAAACACGCCTAACATCCTTTGACTGCTTGCATTTTTCTTAAAAAGATTCCAAGCGTTAAAGCTTCGTTAGGCTTCTTTTAAGAGAGCCTAGGAAGGGCTCTCTCATATGTGTGTTTAAACTCTGCTATTCCCTTCTTGGCTTTCTGTAACGTGTTTTAACTCTATAGAGTGGTCACAATACTTTACCTTTGTGGAAGCTACAAATTTTATGATCTTAAAATAACTCGAATTGGTGGTGTTGGTTGTAGTTTTTAATCAAGAGACTCCTGAGAGACTGGGTGAATCACAGAGTCCTAAGGAGGATTTGTCCAGCGGTCGATGCCTATGGTGGGAAACAGGAGGCGTTTAAAGCGCAACACCGTAAAACGTCTTCTCGAGACCGCTTGCATCAGAACCACCTGGTTAAACTCCAGGTTCGGGGCCCTACCTCAGACCCACAAATCTTTCGGGGCAGGAGTCGGTTAGCAACACTGCAGTGTTAGCACGCTCCCCACGTGTCTCTAAAGCATGCTGGAGATGAGCGCATCCCTCGTTTAGGGCAGCCCTGAAAGAGTTTACAATGTACCATATAACGGGCCTGCTTTTTAATTCCCATAACTATTGTAGGAGGGAAGTACCATTATCACCTCCATTTTACAAACGAAAATGAAACAGAGGCAGACAGGTTCAAACAACGTCCAAGGTCACGTAGCTGCAGCCCAGCTACAGGCCCCGGAGGAGCAAGGGCCAAAACCCCACCGCCCCTCCCCTGTGAGCTGCTCTCCACTCAGCCACTCAGAAGGGAGCCCCAAGGGCACCATTTCAATGTCTCAGTAAATAAGACAGAGTCATAAAATCCCAGCCAGCCCGCCCTGCAAAGGCTTTACCACAATACAATCAAACTGCTAGAAATGTTTTACAGACAGGAAGTTGACCCCATTTTATTAGATTAGGGTGTTCTTGTAATAGTCAAAAGAAGAGATAAAAAAAAAAACAGTTTTTGGAATTTTTAACCAAAAGAATGCAATCAAATCCAAGGAAAGTAAAGTTTAGAACTTGACTTACTCAGAAAATTCCATCAGCCCTTTGTAATTTCCTCAACTATTTACAAATTCTGTCAATTCCTTTATTATTTTCCTAACCTGGTAATGGATTATATCATCCTCTAGCTTCCTTTAGATAGTCCAGTGTCTCGGAGAATATTAGAAACTCTCCAAGTGCAGGCACTTCAAGTGCGGGGAGGGGACAGAATTAAAACCATTGAGCCCCTACCTGCTCGGGGCACCGTGCTAGGTGCTTTACCTGAGGCACTTTATCAGCAAGAAAGGGTGGGCACCTTCAGAGCTGGAGGCACGCAGGTGCCACTGGCTGCCCCTTGGCCCGGGAGGAGTCCGGTCGTCCTGCTCCTTGGACTGGCCCGTGGCTCTATGGAGCTCACCGCTGGTGCAGGCACCGGCACACGGCCGCTTCTCCCAGATAAATCCTGCGCTGAGAAACCTCGCCAGTGATGAGCATCTTTTAAAGAAGCCATAAAATGGCCACTGTGATCAGCCTATTTTCTCCCTGCAAATAAAAACACCTGAGAAACCAAATTATAATCAGAAGATTGCTTGATGAGAATAGAAACAAAATAAGTCAACGTACGTGATTATGAAGCTCCACAACTAACAGCCTCAAGAATTCTTCCCAAGCCCAGGGTTTGAACTCCTAAGAGAACAGTACACGCTGATGTTCTCTCCAGACAGCTCAGAAACGATGTCGAGATTCCAGTGACGTAGCATCCTCTTCTTTTTCTAACCTCTATATCAGGAATTCTTATATGGGAGTCCTCCAAAATTCCATGAAAAATCTTTATGTAGTCATATTGGCATTGAGGAAAGTGTTCATACAATTCATTGATTTTTTTCAAAAAAATATACATCTATATGCACATACACACATATATACAATTTTTAAATTTTATCTTTTATTTCAGAGGCCTGAAATCCTTGGCCCAGCTGTTTCTACCATTCCAATGATCTGAAAGGAAAATGTAGTGTAGGAGAGGTCATGAAAAGGAAATGGGTAGTGACAAAGTGAAACAGAACGATATAAAGCAGTGGTTAGCATGCCTTCATTCTTTGCTATTGTAGGAGAAATGCAAGTACACTGGAGAATATTTATCAGCTACAAAGAAAATAAAATCTGCCATAATCCCACCACTCAGAGTAATCCGGTGATTCATTCATTCCACTATTCAGTGAGCATCTGCTATGCGACATGCACTATGCAGGGTGCTGGGAGCATAACTGCAAACAAGAAGGACGTGGTCTTTGATTTGAAAGAGTACTGCCTAGAGAAGGGGTCAGCAAACTGTGGCCAATGGGCCAACTTCAGCCTGCTGCCTGTTTTGGTCAATAAAGTTTTATTAGAACACAACCATGCGTTTGTATCTTTCTGTGGCTGCTTTCACACTACAATGGCAGAGTTGAGTAGTAGTGTCAGAAACCAGATGGACCAAAGTCTAAAATATTTACTATTTGGCTCTACAGAAAAAGTTTGTCAACCTTTGGTCTAGAGGCAATTGAAATCATAATTTTCTGTGCAGAGGATTTTTTTGTGAGATTTTCAAGTACTTAATGATATGAAACTATTTTAAATTTCTTTTTCTAATCGTTGCTTATACATAGAAACACATTTGATTTTTGTATCAACTTTGTAGCCAATGAATTTCTTCATTCACTTATTAATTCTAATAGTTTATCTTTTGACTCTTTCGTATATTCTATTTTATAATTGTCAGCAAATAATAATTTTCTTTTTTTCCCTTTTAATTCTTAACCCTTTTATTCTTGATTTATTGCGCTAGCCAAGACAACCAGTACACATTAAAGAGAAAGGCTGAGACAGCATCCTGTCTGTTTCCTGATCTCAGGAGGAAAGCTTTATCAAATAGAAAATTTTCATGGAAATACCTTAATATAATCATGAACTATATATGCCTGCATGGTATTCTATCAAATGCTTAAGCCTAAATTCACTTACTCTCCTATTTTTGGAATTTTCTATTCCTTCTGAATCTGTGACAGGTTGGTCACCTTCCTATTCTCATTTTTCAAAATTTGTAGGTACAAGTAAAAACAGTTCTAGGTACTGTCTGGACTACAAAGCTAAATTGGGGAAGCAGGTGTGGCTCAAGCGATTGAGCTCCCGCCTACCACATGGGAGGTCCCAGGTTCGGTTCTGGTGCCTCCTAAAGAAGATGAGCACACAACGAACAGACACAAGAAGCACAAACAACGAACTCGGGGGGGGGGGG
>JAQZBX010041893.1:0-11064 GCA_029593785.1 Cabassous unicinctus | reverse complement strand
ACTTTGGGCTTTGTCGTGAAAGCCATGGAGAAGCAGGGGAGTGGTGGAATGCAGTTTGCACTTCTTAAAACTTCCCTGGGATGGCTCCTTTTCAATCTACAGGTCTCTGAACGTTGTCACTTCAAGACCATTGAGTTGACCAGCTGGCTACTCCACCTCCTCTAAAGGACTCTCCACATAATGGCACATGCTTTAGTCATTGAAGAAGCTGCCCATATATACTGAAAGTTCCTCCGGAAAGAGGAGGGGTTTACACATTCACAGCAGCGCCCCACCCCACCCCAAAGCTGCACTACCTAGATCAGTGGCCCACATAGGGTTTCTCATAAAAAGATTGAAAACCTCCTTATCACCCCTCTCCTTTCATCTCAGCCCTCAACTCTTTCCCTCTGGGGGCGGGTCCCTTTATCCCTTTTTATGCAGCAATCTTGTCCTCTTTTGGGGGGTGGGAGATGGAAGGGAGGACAAAAAGCTGTTAGGAAAGGTAGAGAATGACTTTTGGTTACTCTGGGAAGTACTTTATTATGATTTTAAATAAATGCCTTCTGTGGCCATTCTTTTATTATTATTGCAAACGTGATTTTTGTTTTATAAACTTCTGAGAATTTCACAAAACATCTTAAAGCAAATTTCTCCCTCTCCCTTGCAGAAGGAAAAAAAAAAAGTCATTTCTGACAATACCTTAAGGAAACCCAAGCAAGACTCCCTTTCAGATTGACAAGCATGAGCCTGAGCGCCTTGGTCCACTGCGCCTCTGTGTTCAGGTGGGTCCTGATGGAATAGAAGCCCCCGCTCCGCCCGGGGACTTCCATCAGGCCCTCCTTCACGTGGACCCTGTAGGGCAGGCAGGGCCCCGAGCCACCCCGGCAGGCCGCCTGCTGGAACTGCTGCATGCAGTCCAGGAAGGCCACCATCGCCCGGTCAAAGGCATTATCCAGGAAAACACTCTGCCCCCCGCGGCAGAATAACGGCAGCTCGGCGCCGCCGGCCAACGCCCGCAGGCAGGAGTGGTCTCCACGGGGGGCCAGGCGGTACCTGCGGAACCCCAGGCCCATCTTATTGGACAGCGCCCAGAGCAGCAGGGCTGCCTGTCCCCAGGCCGCGCTAATCTCGCCCCAGCTCACGGGGACGGCGGGGAGGCGGCCCAGTCGGAAGTGGTTGATGATGCCCAAGGGGCCCTCCTGCCAGATGGCGAAGGCGGCGCTGAAGACGCTGCGCTCCTGCAGGCGCCGCAGCTGGGCCTGGGCGCGGCGCAGCCTGAGGTCCACGCTGCCCAGCTCATCCAGCGCCTCCAGCTGCTCCCGCGCCAGCTCCCCGCGGGCCAGGCGGTGCTGCTGCTCCTGCCCGGCCAGGGCCCGCGTCTCCGCCCGCGCTGCCTCGAGGTCCTCGGTTGCTCTCTGCCAGCTCTTCTCCAGCTCCTGCAGCTCCTGGACCAGCCTCGCCTCCTCCAGCTCCAGGCCCGCCAGCTCCTCCTGCAGCATCTCCTTCTCCGACTCACGCCCCAGCTCCCTGGTCTCCAAAGAGCGTCTGTAGTTCTGAATCTCAGACTCGGTGAGAGCGAGCTGGGAATCCAGCTGCTCTAAAAGACTGTCAGTGCACTCCTCGCACAGGGGGTGGTCCACCTCCCTCGCGCCAGTGAGGATGTCAAAAATGTCCCCTGCGGCCTTCTGGATGCTGCTTAGGGAGCCCCTGGACGCCAGCTCCCCGAGCAAGGTGAAGGTGTCGGGGCTCCCCGCGGAAGCCGGGCCTTCGTCAGCGAGGGGTCCACAAGAAGCTCCGACCTGCTGCTCTGCAACGTCCGTCCCCTCCCTGGAGGCCTGGCCTTCCCCCTGGCTTTCTCCAGGCTGCCCCTGAGCTGAGGCGGGCCCTGGGACGGCAAGGGGTTGGGAGGCGTCGAGGCCCAGGGTCTCCGCGGTCTGGGAAAGCTGCAGGGGCTGGTGGCAGCACTGGCACAGGAAGCGGAAGGAGGACATGGTGGAGGTCTTGACTGGCCCCGTGAGAGTCTCCTCTGACTCCTCAGTTACTGATCTTTTTATACCTTCCGAAGCGCCTTCCAGAAGAGTGATTCTTCTAAAGTGCTATCTGATCTTGGCACTTCCCTCCTTAAAACCCTTCAGTGGCATCCTCCTTAGATACCTCTAGATCCCCTTCCGCTCTGTGTAGACAAGTGAGTCTTTCTAAAAGGAAAACCTCATCATCGCACCTTCCTCCTCTAACACATTCAAGGCTTTCCTTAAGAGAAACCTTTGGGAAGCTAAAATCCGATCACGGCACTCCCTCCTCAGAGTGATTTAACCCCCTTATCACATCCTCATGATAAAGCCCAGTCTTCTCACCTTGATACCCAAGGTCCCTGCCCTCCTTTCCAGCTTCTTCTCTCCCCGTTTCCTGCCACCCTCACCCATGGGCTCTTCCGTGTTCCCGCATACTAATTGGTATTTCAGTTCTCCAGACATAGCATATTTAGTCCCTCTACCTGCTTTGCCTGGCTAATTCCTCCTCATCTGATAGGTCTGCTTTAGATGTCATCTCCTCCAGGAAGCCTTTCTTGACTTCCAAATTGAGGCTATCTGCTCTGTAGACACCCACAGCGCCCTTTGTATGCCTGCACGTGGTATAACTGGAAAAGATATTTGTTACATGAATGAATCAGAATAAAGTATTTTGGAGGTATGTATTTCACCATCTGCTCAGCCTGAGGCTAAGATATGCAAATTCATAATTCACTAGATTAATCTCACCAAGCATTCGCATAACATCAAAAAGCAAACGAAAACCTTTGTTGGCTCCCATCAGTCAACCCCCAGTTAAGCACATATGTTGACCAGAGTCACTTGTTCTAAACCACAATTCTTAGGAGTTCCTAAACTGTAGTTATTGAACCTGGTAGAGTACAACAAAAACTCAACACGTACTGAATAACCTGCTACGCCATCCTACCCAGGTGACCACAGTAAAAGCCACAGGGCCTCGCTCCCGGGAGGCCAGCAGAGGACAACCAGAAGGCGGGAGGCTGCAGCTAGCCACACCCACCACCGTGGCCCAGAGTTGGGGTGCTGGGTGGCCCAGAGGGCTGGAGGATGGCAGGAAGCCACGGCTCAGCTCCACGTCTAAGCACGGCAGGCAGCTGTGCCACACTGGACCACGTGCTGGGAAACAACGCTCTGGGGATCACATTTCCCACTGGCTGGCCCTCTGCCTGCAGTCTTAGCTGGTTTTTGTTTTGTTTTGTTTATTTGTTTTGGTACCAGGGGTTGGGGAATGAAATCTGGACCACGTATGTTGGAAGCCGGTGCTCAACCACTGAGTCACATCAGCTACCCTGAGTTGGGTTTTTCGTTTGTTTTGCTTGTTGTTTTTTTTGTTTTTGTTTTTAGGAGGCACTGGGAACCAAACCCGGGACCTCCCATGTGGGAAGCAGGAGCTCAACCGCTTAAGCCACATTCACTCCCAAAGAAGAGTTAATACATTTTTTGAGGTACTGGGACCAGGGATTGAACCTGGGACCTTGAATGCAAGAGGCCAACGCTGAGCCACATCGACTCTCCTTCTGCCTGCAGTCTTGAAATCCCATTTAAACCACGTCCCTGTAGCGGCTGAATCGGTCATTTACACCTGCCCATCACTTAATCTTTTGTAAGAGCTCCCATAGTGTCCTATCCGAACCTCTAAAACACTGGGAAGTGGGAACGTCATTGTTGACAATACCTTAAGGAGACCCAAGCAAGACTCTACTTCAAATTCATAAGCATGGATTTGAGTGCCTTAGTCTAAGGAAACTAAGGTGCGGTGGCCCTCATGACTTCTCTGAAATATCCTTGAACCCACAAGTAGCTGCATCATCCTCTAGACGTTGCCTAGCCCTCCTGGAGATTTCTCATTTCCTAGAACCTGTCGAGTGGGCCAAAGGTGAAAGGCAGTCCCACAAATAGTTAGGAGATAGAGCAGCGGTTCAAAGTGCTGAAGCAATGATGCGTGTGTGCCATGATTTTAACAGTGAGGATCCCAGCACTGCAACCTGACATGGAAAGTCTGGGTGACTGTTGGAAAGGACCCACCCCACTGTCTGCCTTTCCCACTCAGACACTTCTTCCAGATGGAAAGGGTTGGGGGGCAGCAGATAAGGCTGGACCTGCTCTAAATGTCATGGTCAATTCTGAGTCCCCATTCGTCCCTGGGTGCAGAATAGCAAAATAAATTCACCAGGAATGGCTAAGCCTCGTTTTAATTACCCCTCCATTAAAACTAAAGTCCAAGCCACACTGTGCTTTGGTTTTGAGCCAGCCCAGAGGGGCTAAGAGGACACAGCAGGAAAGGGGAGTGGGGGTTGTTTCCGACTCCAGTTAATAATGCCTCCAGGAGAATCCAACAGCCATCGGCAGAGCACATCCTTTCCGAAGGAACCGCCTTTCTAAGTGGGAAGAGGTGCAGCGTTGGCCTCCGTGTGGAAGGAAATCCCTCCTTCTCCCTAGAGTTCTTCCCTCCAGTTCCCGCCTCCTCATTTCAGGCTCTGTTTCGGAAGGGCTGAGAAGTGTCCGAGTGAGAACTCTGCAGCTTGGAGGCTGTTTGAGTGGGGTCTTGTACAGCTGCGTGAATTAGCTCCACCCCCTCTCCCTTTCCAAAGCTTGCCGCATTTCCCAGGGCTCCTTCCCGCAAACCTCCTGGAGGCATCTGTCTCTACCTGCTGTCTCCAATTCCTCTCCTTCCATTTTCTCTTAATCCCATCCCAATCCACCTTTATCCTCACCACACCACAGAAATGTGACCGCAGGGTCACAAAGGCTGTCCGTGCCAAATTTAGCCTCAGCGACATGGCAAGCCAGGTCTTCAGTTAAAAGCGAGGATGGGAAGAAATGTTTCACGCTAGGGAAGCAGTAATTCCTCCCCACCAGGAATTTTCTGAGCTGCTAAAGATGATTTTATTTGCACTAAACTTGTTGCCAATTAAAGATTAAATATGAGCCTTGGAATGCAGGAAGAGCTCCTTCCCATTGCCTGTGGGGACTTACCGTTGTGGGTTCATGGAGTGGGAGAATGGCTAGTCTGCCAGGATGCAGTCGCATGCCAGGGTTTTAGAACATAAATTTGAAGAGGGCTGAAAAAGAACATGTTCAAAGTGGGAAATGTTAGTTTTTAATGGAAATCTCGTCAGGCACTGTGGCAATGATGCTGTATTTTAAAAGTATTTTTGTGTCTTCTGATTATTTTCTCCCATTAAAATATCAACCGGTTTTTATAACTATCAAAAAAAAAAAAAGTGAGGCTGGGGAAGATGCTGGGGGTTTGAGGAGAGAAGGGAGTGTATGAAACAGTCACCTGGAAGGTGCGTGTGGGAGCTCTGTACTTTCAGCACGATTGTCTGCAAGCCTACAGCTGCTCAAAAAAACAAACACATAAAACCCCTCCACGCTGCACTGGCTTCTGCACCACAGGACGGCCCCTGTCTCAGAGGCCTGTGTGGGAGATGTGAGTGTCTGAGGAAGGAATTCTGCTGTTGCAGAGGCCAGAAACCTCCAGGCCCAGATATGACTCAGACAGGATAGGGAGGCAGCGCTCAAAATTACAGGAGAACTCTGCTTTATGGTCCCCATAAAAATTTAAAAAAAAGAATTTCAAGCTTTATTTCCTTTTGTTTTATTTCAGTTTAACCAGGTGTCCTTTCAGATCCTCCTTGCCAGAAGATTCCAGATGACTTTATGAGATCAAGACGGAATGAGAATATCTTCTTTAAGAATCAAACCCTCAAGGAGTGGATGTGGCTCAAGCAGTTGAGCACCCGCCTCCCACACGGGAGGTTCTGGGTTCAGTTCCCTGTGCCTCCTAAAGAAGACAAACAAACAACGAGCAGACATCCAGCAAAAATAATGAGCAAACAACAAGAAAAAACAATGAGCAGACAATGAGCAAAAACAAATCATCAGGGAGCAGATGTGGCTCAAGCAGTTGAGTGCCCGCCTCCCACACAGGAGGTTCTGGGTTTGGTTCCTGGTGCCTCCCAAAAAAAAACAGACAGTTAGCAGACAACAAGCAAAAAATAACGAGCTAAACAGACAAGGGAGCCAGGATTCTGGCTTTCTGTCCCAGCTCAGCTGCTGATTTAAGAAGTCACGTCAGCTCACAATCTGTTTAGCCTCTGAGACATGGGTTTAATGCTAGCATTTAAAAGTTGCTCACAACAGCTAGTATACAACCATAGGCCAGACCATGTGTACCGAGCCTCTTCAGTGTTTGGCACAGTGTGGCGCCTAAAGTTAGTGTTCAAGAAATGCTTGATAAATTCCACAAGTCATTACTAACAGGCAGAAGTACTCAGCCTACGGGGCCAGAGCTCCCACCTCCCCTCCCTCCCCACCACTCAAGAAGTGCTCATTTCTGCCTAGTACCATGCCACATAAATAAAGTATAAATTTACAGCAGCGCTAACTTGAGGGACTCATACACATAAAATAGATATCCCTTATTTGTGAAAATATTCATGGAATTCCTCCAAATAGATCCTTGGCTAGTGTGTGCTATAGATCATTAACTGGTTATAATCAATATTAAAATGCTGGGAGTCAAAGCCAGGTGAAGGTCAGAATCTTCTATCAAGCCCGTCTAACCTTGAGGGTTGACCTCTTTCCGCCTATGTCCCTGATGTCACTGGATGGCACACGATGAGCGGTCTACGGCTCTACTGGACGGTGCACCTCTTGTGGATGATATTAAAACCCATTTTGTGTCATCAGCATCCATTTCATTCTTTATATATTCTTTTTCCTGGAGGCTTCTAGACACATGAGACCACTGAATCCAGTAGAGGGGACGGCTCACTCCACTAAACTATACCGATAATTTTTTTTCAGACTGTTGCATACTAATGATAATATTTAATAATTAGATGAAGGATCCAGGAGTCAGATCTTATTGCCTGTTCCGGGTTATGGTTCCTTGTTGCAGGAGAGCCCTCAGATACTCCAAATGACGATGTGTCCGTTTCCTTATGTGCTTCCCAAGCCCTTGGCTCCTCGAGCACGGGCTCAGGCCTTCGTTCTCATCATCCTCACAACCACCAACAGGAGAGGAAAGTCCCGGGGAGGCAGCCCAGCTCCTGATGTCCCGAGCCCTAAAATCACGTGTGTCAGACTCGTTGAACGCTGCTGCTGACCACCCCTGGACAAACTGCCCCCGCCTCCAGGTGCTCCTTGTCCACGGCCGCTCCTCCGTGCCATGGGCCCCCGTGGTCGCTCCCAGCTGGATTAGCACAACTGCCCCCTTCCTTCCTCGCGGTTAGGACATGGGATAGTCTGCGGATTGCTTCTGCTTGTTGTGGTGCAGTGGAAGACGCTCTGGACCAGGGCTCGGGAGACTGACCTGCTCATAATTACGGGTAGTTATTCTCCATAAGTCGCAGGTTTCTCACTTGCAAAATACGAGATTTGGAACAAGTGATATTCAAGGTCTTCTCACCTTTCCTGCCCTTTTAGGCAGGGTCGCCAGGTAGTCCTTAGGTTGCACCCCGTCCCCTTCCCCACGCCTCAGATTTGAGAAAGCGATATCCTTCATTAAAACGCACAGGCTAGGGAGCCGGTTTAGCTCAGGGGCTGAGCTTCCCGCATAGGAGGCCCCGGGTTCAATCCCTGGCCCTGGTACCCAATAAACAAATAATGCACAGGCCCTCCCGCCAAGATAACTATGGGATGTGACTGTGGACCGCATTTTCAACGATTTGACTTACTTCAACTAAGCATTCACATTTTATTCTATTTTTCAATGACGGAGAAGTTGGCAATTGATGTCATATCCTGGTGTACAAAGTCACAATGAGTCTAGCAAATCCAGACCAGAATTGACCAGAATCATGGCAAGCGATGTGGTTCCAGGGCTTGTTGGAGTTGCGGTAAAGGTGGGAAGGGAAGGGACACCATCAGGTGTCAGGGCTCAAGGTCAGGTAAGGCGCTGTGAAGGAGAAAGAGGCGAGGAAGCTGAGTGAGGCACAGCAGCTCAGGGCAGTAAGGCTTGAGAAGGTAAAGGTCTGGGGCCAGCATGGGCCAGCCAGCTGGTCTGATATTCGAAGTTTGGGCTGACAACAGAGTTGTCTTGCTGTCATGGTCATTTATTTATTGAATCCTACTCTAGGTGTTGGGGAGGGGGTGGAGGCTAACGTTTGTGGAGCATTTAACGTGTCTCAGGTTTGCTGTGGCCTCTGGGTTGTTTTATCGTTAGGCAAATGGCCATCCTCTCCTCCCCTCTGCATGTGCGCTGAAGTGACAGCATGGAATTCCAAGTCCAAGTCCCTGCTTGCCCTCTGTGCTCCTGCCCTCAGCCAGGAAAACAGCAAATCCCGTACACGAGCTGCTCCCTCAGCCTCGGTCCCAAAAGGTGTGGACACCTAGGGCTGGCTCACCCTGCCACAGCTAACCTGCAGGAAAGGGGCTGAGCCACGGAAACCTGAGGGCTGTTATCACAGTAAAAACAGACTAATCAACACAAAGTTAGTTACTGTGTATACAGTTTCTCATTTTAATCCTTCCGAAACAGACAGCCAAATCTGAGGAAGGTGACATCAGGATTACTCTGGTACAGGGATTTGGACACAGGTATATTTGAAGGCAAAAGCCATGCTTTCCATTAAAGAATAATGAACCCAGGCCTTTCTGTTAAAACTACTGACTCTTATCTATTTTTTTAAAGATGTATTTTATTTATTTTAATCTCCCCACCCTCCCGTTGTTTGCACTTGCTGTGTCTGTTCATCTTCCTAGTTTCTTTAGGAGGCACCTGAAACCAAACCCGGGACCTCTGATGTGGAAGGGAGACACCTAATGGCTTGAGCCACCTCCATCCCCTGCTTTGCTATGTCTCTCATTGTTAGTTTCCCCCTTACGAGGTTTGCAATGACAGGTCATAGGACCCTGAATCAATGCCCCTGCGGCATAGATTGAGGAAAGGCAGCCTCCAGCCGTAACGACAGAGCAAGCCATAGCCTAGGGGCAGCTCATCCCCTCCCAAGAATAAACAAAATGGAGCAGATAAGGGCCAGCACTCCCTCCCCAACCCCTCCCACATTCCAAGACCTCCCAGCCCACTACCCCCATGGCCATTTGGCCCCAGGCTGCACTCAGTTTCCCCACCTATTGAAGTACTGTATAAAGTCAAATCCACCACGCTCTGGGGTGGGCTGAAGTCTCTCTTCAGACCCCCGCCATGCCGGCAGGGGAGTTGAAGTCTATTCTTCAGACCCCTCCATTGGGAGAGCTTCCCAATAAACTTCCTGCCTGCAACCGTCAGTCTCTGCGTCCCAGTGAGCGCCGTTTTTCTCTAACACTCATTACGTTTTTCTTCTTGTGTCTCTTGTTGCGTCATCAGCTTGCTGTGCCTGCCCATCACGCCAGCTCGCCGTCCTCTTTAGGAGGCACCGAACCAGGGACCCCCCATGTAGTAGGCGGGAGCCCACCCAGTCACTTGAGCCACATCTGCTTCCCTCCAATCTACTCTAAGGCCAGGTGACTTAGAAGAGAATAGAATGGTGGTCTTGGAGAAAACACGAACTGAATGTCACGTCACAAAACCACACGTGTGCAGCCCCTCAGCCCTCCACTGAACAGACGCACTAGCTTGACTTCTAGGTCAACAAAGCAGCCTCAGTCCCCCGGTATGCAAATGGCCTGCTACGAAACCCATTTTCTCTGACTCCCCAGCCAGTGTGCATACACAGTACAGCCAGCAAATAGGCTGGCATTGCAGAGGAAAGGTGCCCAGGCTGCACTTTGGGGACAGTAAGAACAAGGAGGACCCTGTCTCACAGCTCCCACAAGCCTCTGTCAGAAAGCCCTGGCTCCTCAGCCTTCATGAGCAACCTTGCAGGTGTTTGTGTGTGACCCTCAGGGATGGAAAGTGAAGCTCTGGCATGCAGAAGAATTCCAGGGCTTACTAATCCCTTCATGCCAGAAAGTAGGAAAAGGAAATACATCGAACATGGGCTGGAGAGGTGGTTTGGAAATTGGCTTGGGAGGATCAGCAGGCTGTCACAGAGTCCGCTACTAAAGGAATTTCAAATATATTTTTCTAAGGTCCTGAGTAAGATTTGTGTTTTCCACATCAGCTGCTTTCAAGGTCAGCCTGGCCCTGAGGGCAGTAGAACTTGGATAGCCCATGGCCTAGCAAGAAACCCCACTTTTAGTATCCTTAGGGTCTCACCACGCCCTCCTGTTCTTGGGAATCTACCCGGTCACACAGCTTTGGAAGATTCAGAATCTGTTTGATTTTTCTTAGTCATGCAAAATTGGGCAGTTTTTTCTTCTCTGTAGAAAATACTGAGCTCTTGAGCCTGCCCCTTCCTTTCCCTGGAAATTTCTTCTGTCAGAGCTACCTCCTCTCCTCTGGTCCTCAGCGGGGCTCTTCTGACGAGGTGGGTCTCCTGAGGCACCGTGTTACAGCACCTTTGCCAAGCTTGCCACCATCTCTGGTTAACGAGTGTTGGTCTAGTGGCTTACCATCTGAGTTTCCCGTTAGATGCAAGCTCTGTCAAGTCAGGGCCTGCATCTGTCTTGTTCCTTGTTGAAGCCCTCATGCCTGTCGTTTTATGAGCTGAATCCTCAACGACTTGAATGAATGAATAAGTGAATGACTGAATGAATGAGTGCACCTTCGCACCAACTCTGAAAGGCGGGTATAAGTTTACTATTAACTGTTGAATTCTATTAGCCTTTTCTTTGGAAATGTTGCCTTAATTTTACCACATAAGTTTTTTGTTTGTTTGTTTGTTTTTGATGTACCGGGGCCAGGGATTGAACCCGGGACCTTGTATGTTGGAAGCCTGCGCTCAACCACTGAGCCACATCAGCTCCTCGGAGTTGGCTTTTTCCTTTGTTTCCTTGTTTGTTTGTTTTGTTGTTGTTGTTTTTAGGTGTAATGGAGATTTTTAAACAAGGTAACACTGATGAAAATTCCTAAGGCCATAAAACTTACTTAGACAATACCCCGGATATGCATCTGGGCCTGACCAATCACGCGCCCATAGAATGATCAAAAGCCACCCCTAGTAAAGATTAACCCAAACCCCCTTAACACTGAAGCTAACTG
>JAQZBX010041892.1:0-22186 GCA_029593785.1 Cabassous unicinctus | reverse complement strand
AGAAATGTGGAAATATATCAAGATGAATGAAAACAAGAACATAACACATTGAAACTTATAGGATTCAGCAAAGGCAGTGCTGAGAGGAAATTTTATAGGCCTAAATGCTTACATTAAAAGAGAAGAAAGGGCTAAATCTAAGACCTAATTTCACACCTTGAGGAACTAGAAAAAGGACAGCAAACTAATCCTAAAGTAAGCAGAAGGAGAGAGATAAGGATCAGAACATAAATAAATGAAATTAAGAACAAAAGCTATAATCAACAAAACCAAATTTGGCTCCTCAAGAAGGTCATCAAAATCAACAAACGCTTAGCTAGATTGACAAAGAGAAGCAGAAAAACAGAGAAAAGTTACAAGTAAGTAAAATTAGAAATGAGTAGGGGAACATTGCTACTGACCCCACAGAAAGAAACAGGAACATAAGGGGATACTGTGAAAAATTTTATGCCGCCAAACTAGAGAAAAAAGTGAAATTGAAAAACTTCCTTTAAACACATGAACAATCTTCAGTGACCCTAGAGAAATACAAGACCTCAATAAACCAATCCCAAGGAAAAAGAATGATACAGTCATCATAACCTCCCATAAGTGAAATACCCGGTACCAGATGGGTTCAATGGTGAATTTTAACAATTATTAAAAGATGATCTCACACAAATCTTGTTGAAATTATTACAAAAGTTTGAAGAAGAGGGATCACTACCAAATCCATTCTATGAAGCCAAAAACACCCTAATATCAAAGCCAATTAAAGATACTCTGAAAAAAAATTTACAGACTAATTTCTCTTATAAATGTAGATGCATACATCTAAACAAAATAATTGCCAATTGTGTTGGTTAAGCTAATGTGTCAAATCAACCAGGTAATAGTGCCCAGTTGTTTGGTCAAGCAGACACTGGACTAATTGTAATATGAGGACATTTTATGGACTTTAATCATCAGGGAGTTGATTACATATATGGCTGATTATATCTGCAGCTGAGGAGATTGCCATCAACGAGTGATGGCTCATTCAATCAGTTGAAGGCCTTAAAAGGAGAAGTGATTTCAGCATTCAGAGAGAGAATTTCCAATTCAACTTCAGACAGACAGCATCTCCTGTGGACGTCATCGAGGACCATCATTGGAGACACTGGCTTGCAGCCTGCCTTACGGAGTTTGGACTTGTCCATCCCCATACTCACCTGAAACCAGTTTACAAAATCTCATTCTATTTACAGATATCTCCTGTCAGTTCAGTTTCCCTAGAGAACACTAGCTAATACAAATTGGAACCAGGAATTGTTCTTGAGAAACACAATCTTAGAAGTAGTATTTCTGAATTGGTTCTGGGGTTTTTGCAATTTGCTTTCTACTCATTCAATTCAAGGTCACTAATGACTCCTTTTGCAATAATCACTGCCACTGACTGTCCATTTCACGAGTTTGCAATGGAGATATGCAAAATATCATCATTGGATATGAGTACTTCAAGCATATGATAAACAAGGCTGTGGGTGAGATTATTTTTAACATCTTAACAGAGTTTTGTGCAGTTACAAGTTACAATGATGTTGCCTGGCTGTTCCTAAACATGCTGAACAAAAAACAAAGGGATAAGATGCAGGCTCTAAATTTACAACTTAAGTTCCACATGAATAATTTGAATGTTTCGATATGTGCTCTGAAAAAAAACCTTGTTTCATGCAGCTGCAGAATTGAGACTTCTGAAAACCAGACACAGAGTGTCATTGTGCAAATAGCAGAATTCCAAGGGAAACTAAAATCTCAACCTTTCAGGGTGCTGCTGCAAAGATAATAGGATTGATTTGAAATGAGTGGAATTTTGAGGATTGGAATGGAGACATATAGATTGATGATGATGGCAGTAGGGTCATTGAAACCTTAAATTTTTCTGATTCATTGCCAGATAAATCTGTAATTACTTTTAGTAGATAGCCACCCACCATCCTCCCCACTCTTAGGAGAGACTGCCCTACTTCTACCATGCCGCAGGAGTTAACAAACAGATTTCAATCTGACCTAAGTAATCTGTTATCCAAGCCCAACCTGAAGAGATTAATCCTTCCTCACCAGGTAAAAATGCAAGAGAATGCCCTGAGGTAATTGGTTTTCAAGACACTTCTAATTCTTCTCCTCACCCACCTCCATCACTCTTCTTTTCTTTCAGACCTATAACTAGACTGACCATTATAAACCCACAAACGTGAAGTAAAAAGTGTGACCAATTAGGAATTATATTATACTCCAGAAGAACTGAATGAGTTTTCCAATTTATATAAATAGAAATCAAGGGAATGTGTGCACATGGATATTAAGTGTGTGGGATAAGAGTGGAAGGAATATAAAGTTGGATCAGGTTAAATATATTGATATAGGCCTACTAGGAAGAGATTCTGGATACAATGTTGGAGCTTCTGGGTTTAGAATGGGCCATAATAGTTTGTGTGGCTGGTTGAAATATGGACCAAAAATGGCCAACATTGCCTGAGGTGGAGATGCCAGAATTGCCTTGGTATATTGTAGATGAGGGGATCCAAAGGCTTAAAAAGATTGGAGTGTTAAGATGGATTTACCATCTAAGATCTGCCCACCAACCCCAGGAATGTTCAGAGGATACATATTACACCAGGACTCTGAGGAATAAATTTGTGAGACTAACTCCATATTCCCTGAAGAGCTCTGTGGTTTCTCTTCTCTGTAGGACAGATATTACATAAGAATTGCTGCAAAGAATTGGGATCCTTAAATACTATGGGGATGATCTGATTTTGGGATATCAGAAGCCAAGTGGCAACACTTAAAGGTCAAAGAAAGGTGGGAGTGGCTACTGCAATGAAAAGCAGATTAAAATCAGCAATCAAAATAGTCCTAATTGCATGAATCTATTTCATTGGTTAATAGATCTTCGGGTACCTCAAAGTAAAACAGATGGGTTGTCTATTAAATTCCTACTTGATCTGCACAAGAAGAGTTCTTGGTTGAGAACAAAAGCCTAATATGAATTATATAAAAAGAGAGTCGTGGCCATTTATCAATTCCCAGACTTGAGATCACTTATAGACCCAGAGCCTTTGAATGAGGGGATGACCAGGTCCCCTTGGGAAAGGACCATGTTACACAGACAAAAATTTATCCTCTTAAAATTTCTCTCACCCTTCTCCAAAGAGACCTATAGCATTTAACCAGGGAAACTGCATTAGGGGAATGAAAAATGATCGGACATTTCAGGGATTATTAGACACTGGCTTATAAATTTCATTAATTCCAGGAGATACAAAATGCCATTGTGTTCCACCAAATCAGAGTAGGGACTTCTGGAGGTTAGGTGATTGATGGAGTTTTAGCTTAGCTCTATCTCACAATGGGCCCACTGAGTTTCTGGATCCATTCTGTGGTTATTTTCCCAGTTCCAGAAAACATAAATGGAAAAGACATACTCAGCAACTGGCAGAACCATGTATTGGTTCCATGACATGTGGAGAGGGGGCTCTTATGGGAGGAAAGACCAAATTGTAGGCACTAGAACAACCCTATGTAGCAAAATAGTAAATCAAAAGATATGAACAATTGTTAATAGTAATGTTTTGATGATATTCTTTCATAATTTGTAACAATTGTCTTACAACAATGTGAGGTGTTGGTGGTGGGGTGATGTATGGGACCTCTGTATGATATTATGCATGTTTGTTTTGTAAGTTCATAACTTTTACTATACACTTATTGTTCATATATAGTCATGTATGAATGATATATTTCAAGAAAATGTAAAAAAGGGGAAATAAAGAAAAAAAGTAATAGCTGATTCCTGCAGGGATTGCAGAAATCAGTGCCATCATCAAGTACTTAAAGGATGCAGGATTGGTGATACACACCAAAAATCCATACAACTCTCCTATTTGGCCTGTGCAGAAAACAGATGGATCTTATATCATAAACTTAACCCAGGAATGACTCCAATTGCAGATGCTGCTCAATATGTGTTATCATTGCTTGAGCAAATCAACAAATCCTGTGGTACCTGGTATGCAACTGTTTATCTTGAAAATGCTTTTTGTCTATGGCCATTAGAAAGGACCAGCAGCTCTGGAGACACTCAGGTCCTACAGTCATGGCAGATAGCGCTGGAGTTTGGTGCCTTGCCAGTGGGTCCTTCTTTGGAGTTTTTGCTCTTAAGTGTGACAGAGTCAGAATCAGTTGTGACTTCTCTACTCATGCCTTTTCTGTCCCTTCTATTTGAACCTATACTTGGTGCTAGAGGTAGGTGTACAGCCAAGAGACTTGAATCTTTGGACTGTCCATATGACAGCTGGGCCCTGAGCCTCAGTGGAGCTGCATCACTTACTCCCCAGTTCATTGGATACACCCAGGACAACTAACAAGGAGTTAAGGATGGACAATCACCATACCAAGGAACCAAGAGGGTCTACAATGGCAAGCAAGAAAGTCTCATCCATCAGCTGTATGAGATTGAAGCCCCCTCTCAATTAGAGGTGGAGTGGGCATCACCATTCCAGAATCCTCAGGATTGGGGAATAAAACATGGATGAGAGTGGACTTATTGGTATTCTACTACAGACTTACTGTGATTCTTGCAATGAAGGAAATATCATTGATGTAGAGACTGTGGCCAGTGGAGGTCCTGAAGGCAGGGAGAGGGTAAAAGAGGTATAACATGGGGTCACTTTAGGGACTTGGAACTGTCCTGAATGACATTGGAATGATAGATACAGGCCATTATATATCCTACCATAACCTACAGAATTGAGTGGGAGAGAGTACAAACTACAATGTAAACTATAATCGAACCTTAGTGGCAAATGTGCTCATCAATCACAATGAATGTACCACACTAATGGGGAAATGTGGGAGGTGTGGGTAGTGGGGCTTATAGGAATTCCTCATATTTTCCATGTAACATTTTATGTAATCTAAGTATCTTTTAGAAAAAAAATAAATTAAAAAAAGAAAGGACCATCAGAAACAGTTTGCTTTCAGCTGGCAAGGACAGCAATATACCTTCTGTGTCCTGACTCAGGGGTATATCAATTCTCCAGTCCAATGTCATAATATTGTATGCAGGGTACTTGATCATCTCTCCCTCCCATAATACATCACACTGGTCCATTATATTGATAATACCATGTTGATTGGACTAGTGATCAAGAAGTAGCAACTG
The DNA here is from genome assembly GCA_029593785.1 of Cabassous unicinctus. Taxonomy (NCBI): domain Eukaryota; kingdom Metazoa; phylum Chordata; class Mammalia; order Cingulata; family Chlamyphoridae; genus Cabassous; species Cabassous unicinctus. The sequence goes on along the minus strand of JAQZBX010041892.1, from coordinate 17,001 downwards.
CTCTAGATTTATTGGTAAGGCATTTACATGATAGATGATATATATATCTGTTATTATTTTTGTTTACAGATTACTAATTCCTTAAGGTGATGTGTATGGTTGCCAAGTTGACAAAGAATGGACTGTGATGTTTAAACTAATGTGTCAACTTGTCCAGGTATTGGTGTTCAGTTGTTTGGTCAAGCAAGAACTAAGGTAATTGTAATACATTGGACTTTAATCATCAGTGATTTGATTGCATATGTGGCTGATAATTTCTACAACAAACTGAAAAGATCACTGTCAACAATACAACAATACATGGCATCTCAGTCAATCAGTTGGAGGCATTAAAATCAATCATCTCAATCAATCAGTTGAAGGCATTAAAAGAAGTGATTTAAGAATTCAGAGAATTAATTTGCATCTCTACTTCAGACAGCCAGCATCTCCTGTGGAACTCATTAAACATCTTCATTGGAGTCCCTGACTTGCACCCTGCCCTATGGACTTTGGACTTGTGCATCCCCAAAGTCAGGTGTGACAATTTTTAAAAAATCTCAAACTATTTAAAGATATCTATTGGTTTTATTTCCCTAGAGAAACCTAATGCACCAATTAAATCTAAAAGTATTTTTAAAAATTATATATTATCAAGTGGGTATTTTCCTAGCTGTGCAAGGGAGGTTCAACACAAGAAAATCAATCAGAGTAATAGAGAATATTGAAAAATTGAAGAAGAAAAGTCACATGATCATAAAAATTTATGAAAAAAAAGACATGTGACAAAATCCAGCATTATTTCTGGGTAATACACACTTCAAAAGATAGGTATAGAGGAAACTTTCTCAACACGATAAAGTGCATATATGAAAAAACCCGTATCTAACATGGTATTCAATGGTGAAAGACTGAAAGCTTTCCCAGTGAGATTTGAAGCAAGACAGGGATGCCCACTCTCCTTACTGTTATTCAATATTTTTATTCAATAATGTTGAGTCAGAGAAGCCAAGGCAATGAGGCAAGATTAGGAAATAAAAGGCACACACATAGAAAAGAAGAAGTAAAACTTTTGCTATTCACTGATTATATGATCCCAAACCTAGAATATCCCCAAAATTGACAGTAAAACTATTACAGCTTATACAGGACTTCATTAAAGTGGCAAGATACAAGATAAATACTAAAAAATTGGGGGCATTTCTACACACTACTAATATGCCATCTGAGGAAAAGTCAAGAAAAGTATTCCACTTACAATAGTGCTTCAAAGAATTAAAAATTTAGGCATGAACTTAACTGAGGCTATAGTGGACCTGTAATCAAAAGATGATATAACATTGCTAAAAGAAAACTAAGATGACCATAATATATTAAAAGATGTTCTGAGATAATGGATTGGAAGACTAAATATTGTTAAAATGTCAATTCTTCCCAATTTTATTTACAGATTCAATGTGATCCCAAGAAAATTTCCAATCAACTTTTTTGCAGAAATAGAAAAGCCAATTATCAAGTTTATTTGGAAGGGGACAATTCCTGCATAGCCAAAAATACCTTGAAAATAGCATAAAGATGGAGGACACTACTTCCTTACTGTAAAGCATATTACTTAGTTACAGTGGCTTAAAGATAGACAGATTGACCAATGGAATTGAATTTAGAGTTCAGAAATAGACCCTCATATCTATGGTTAATTGATTTTTTAAAAGATTTCTTATTTACTTTATTATATTTTAATTTATTCCCCCTCACTCAGATGGCTATCTCATCTATCTGTTCATTGTTTGTCTTTTCCAGGAGGTACAGTGAAATGAACCCAGAAACTCCCACATGGGTAGGTAAGTGACCAATGGCCTGAGCCACATCCACTCCCTGAGGGTTGTGACATCTGATGGCTTGTGGCATCTGCTTATTTCGGCATCTGCTCATTGCAGCAGTTGCAGTGTCTATCCCATTGTGGCAGGTGTGGCATCTAGCTCATAGCAGTACATGTGGCATCTAGCTCATTGTGGCATCTAGCTCTTTGTGTCATATAGCTCATTGTGGTGGGTGCGGGTCTTCATTAGGAGTCATGGGGACCTGAAACTGGGACCTCCTATGTGGTAAGGGATCACCCAACGTGTTGAACCACATCCACATCCTTCAACTAATTTTTGACAAGGCTGTCAGACCCACCAGCTGGATCAGAACAGTCTACTCAACAAATGGTGTTGGGAGAATTGAATATCTATAGGCAAAAGAAAGAAAGAGGGCCCCTCTTTTGCACCTTACACAAACAACTCAAAATGGCTAAAATACCTATATATAAAATCTAGATCAATAAAATTCCTAGAAGAAAATGTAGGGGAGCATCTTCAAAGTCTGGTCATAGGTGGTATTTTCTTAAATATAAGACCCAATTTATGAACAACAAAACTAAAATCTATATAAATGGGGCCACCTCAAATTAGAAATTTTACCTTTCAAATAACATTGTCAAGACTGTGAAAAAGCAGTCTACTCAATGGGAGAAAATATGTGCAAACAACATATCCAATAAGAGTTTGATTTTTATGTTATAGAAATATATATTTTTAAAAAAACCTCAATTATAAAAACAAAAGCTGTCCAATAAATAAATGGGCAAAAGACCAGAATAGACATATTTCCAAAGAGGAAATAAAAACACAATAAAAAAACAACAAAAAACCAACCTGAAAAGATGTTCACAATTCCTAGATATTAGGGAAATGCAGATCAAATATTTAATGAGAGGGTAGAGGGAGTAGCTCAGTGATTGAGTGCTGGTTATACATGAAAAACTGTCCCATGTTCAATCCCCAATACCTCCTAAAACAAACAAACAAACAAACAAGCACAAAAAACTTCAAAGAGATATCATTTCATACCTTATTTAATTGCTATTATTTTAAAAGAACAAAAAAAAAAAAAAAGGAAAACTACTTGTGCTGGAGAGGATGTAGAGAAATAGAAACACTCTTCCATTGTTGGTTGGAATGTAAAAAGGTGCAGCCTCTCTGTAGGACAGTTCAGTGGATCCTCAGGAAGCTAAATAGAAAACCCCCATATGATTAGGCAAATCTACTACTAGGAATATATTTCAAAGAACTGAAAGCAATGACACAAACAGACATTTTTGTACAATGTATTTCATAGAAGCCTTACGCACAATTGATAAAGATATGTTTCTGGAGAAGCAGATGTAGTTCAGTGGTTGAGCACCTACTTCCCATATATGAAGTCCTGGGTTTAAGCTCCAGTACCTTCTAGGAAAAAATTAAAGATGTGTTTCTGGCCCTTCCCCAAACACACACATGGATATTATATTTATATATACTGTTGAGTCAGAGAAGCCAGAACATAAAGTGTCCGTTCATATGAAATTGTAAAGTAGCCTGAATTAAAACCTGTTTACAAAACTTATTCATGCATAAAAGCATGAAGGTCATGATGGTGGTGACTTGTGAAAGTGGGAGTGAATTACATGAGGGCTTGTACTTGTCCAAACTGGTTAAAGATTTGCTTAAGATTTGATAATTTTATTGTCATAAATTATAACTTCCTATTAAACAAATATTAACAATGAGATTTCAATATTGAGTACTTATTAGTTCATTCTTTCAACAAATTTGTACTATGATGTATATTTTAGAAATATCTTATTAAAAATTGGTGTTTCAAACAGGGTTGATGTGGCAGTTTGAGATTATTTATAAATCCCGAAAAGAAAAAGATTATATTTGTAAACTATTCTATTCCTCTGGCTGTGATACCTTTAGATTGTATTAAATCCAGAGTTTTAAGTATACTTGATAAAATCTGTTTAGGGCTTTTGATTCAAACATGCCAGTAGGGTGTGACTCAAGTTGATTCTCTGCCTCTTTGGTGGGTTGAAATAAACAGGTACTCATACAAGAATACAAAAGAAGAGAGAAAGAGATCCGTCATGTTTGATCCTGAGGTCCCAGGGAGAGATAAGCCATTCATCTGATAGTTTGCAGGTGAAGAGAACAGAGCAGCTGAGAAGCTGAGAAGGCCCAGAAAGAAATAAGCCATATGCCAGATACTGATATTGGAAGCCCTAAGAGATCAGGCAGAGATCACCTCCCATCTTGCTTTAACACATGACAGCTGACTTTGGTACCTTAAGTTGGACTTTCCAGAGCTTGGAACTGTAAGGTTTTATCCCAAATAAATAACCTTTAAAATGCCCAGATTTCTGGTACTTCATATCAGCACTCATTTGGCAGACTAATACAGTTAACAGTATACAATTTGACTTGGTTATGACATCTTAGCAATTGAAAGAAAAGTATGTGGCTGGGTCCACATTTCAAAGTAAAATAGGAAAAAAATATACATTTACCTATGTACCTCTAAATATGTAATTATATATGAAGACAATTTTAAATTCACCCAAGAAAACCGTATTCTGCAATTTTAAATAGCCTTTATGCTTGAAGTAAATCAAAGTAATCTTATTTATGACTTAAGGTAACACAATGACTCTTTACACTTATTGAAAGCTCCCTTCACATCACTGTATCTCATACTACAGATGAGGGTATTCAGTGCTAGTGTGAAAATAGGATAAAATGTTGACAAATCTTGTCATGGTTAGGATTTGGGTCTCATATAAATAAAAGTGATAGCTCCATAAAAGAGTCCCACCACAGCCAAAAGAGATGAGCAAGTGGTAAAAGCCTTCTTGCAGGCTTCTGTGGATTGCATGTGGAGAACAGCAAGTAGGATAAGACTATAGGATGTCAGAATCAGGGAGATTGGGATCAGGGGCATTAAAACACAAGAGATATACATGGCATACTCAAAGACAAATGTGTCAGCACAAGCTAAGCGCAGGAATGTGGAGGCCTCACAGAAAAAATGATCATTTTCATGTGATTTGCAAAATGGGAAGCTCTGTATCAACATCCTACATGATCCCATCAGCAGCTCACAAAAACTAAGACCCCAATAACATTCTCATGCATAATTGCCAGCTTATAAGGACAGGATATACAGCCACAAAGCAGTCATAAGACATGTCTGCCAGGAGAAACTTTCTCCACCAGCCAGTGTGAGGAAGATGAAGATCTGTAATCCATAGTCAGTAGGGAAGATGGAATTCTTGCCAGGCAAATAGTCAGCAGGCTTTTGGGGCATTATGGTGAAAACCAACATCATGTCCATAAGGGAGAGTTGGCTTAGTAGAAAGTACATGGGTGTGTGAAGCAGGTGGTCCTGAGGAATCAGGAAGATCATGAGGGCATTGAACAGCAAGGAGACAAAGACAATTGTCAACATCATCACAAAGAAGAAGAGATGGGTTCCTGTATGGTAAAAGAGTCCAAGAAGAATGAAATCTGAGGTATGGTTTCCATTTTCCATGATTTCAAACAAGAGTGGCACCGCTCAAGGAAAGGTAATGTAAAGAAGTTACCAGGGACCTAAAGGAAAAAGGACAAAGGAAAGTTTTGGTGTAGAATAGAGTTATGGTTTACACATACCTTATTTTGATTGGGGGTGATGAAATCCACTTGATAGTAGGTGGTGCTGTAGGGAACAGAACATAGTGAATGTAAAGTCACAGATTTGTAAATATGAACATGGTTAAAATGAGGTATTTTCTATTGTATACATGATATCAAAGTAAAAATTAATAAATAGAAAAGAAGGAGAATTTTTGTACTTCACAATGTTCCATTTGAATTACATATCTTATTAAAATTACCTGAGTGAATATGAAGATACCTATTTCAAATCCTTCAACATTTAATCTTTTAATTAAGACACAAATTTAACTCCAAGAAAGAATGACAACATCAAGATGGCAAGTTAAGATATGCTTGTCAAAGCTCCTAGATGGAAGTAAAAAAATATATGGCCAAAATCAATTTTCTCAAAACTCCAGAAGATAATCAATACTAAAGATCAACTAATGAAAGCTGATTCAGAAAAAAAGACATTTTAAAATGGCAGCATAACAATGGGAGAAAATTTTAATTCACTATTCCAGTCCCTCTCCCCATGTTTGGATCTTTGCAGCAGATTGAGAAACCTATGCCTGTAGCCCAGATGCCAGTACTCATTCATTTGTTGGTCACTGAGAGCTCACCAATGGCAGTTTCTCAGTGAACTTCTCATACTCAGTGAACTGTCTGATTCATGATTGACCCATGCCAACTGCTTGGCTGGTCAGTGTGCATTTCCTATGTAGGGCCTAATTATTGGTGTGTTGCACCAAAATGAAAATACTGGGTATCTTTTTACTTTGACACCGACTGGCTCTGGGGAAGGCAGATTCAGACCACAGCTCTTGGACACCTAACTCATAAGTTACTGGGGTCAGTAAAGTAGTGAAGAAAAAGGTATTTATCCATGTAACCACAGAGGGAACCCAGTGTTGAAACAGGATGAAAAGGCACAAGAAAATATAATAATGGAGCAGAGATGACCACTGGTGCCAGGTAGAAAAATAGATAGTAAAAATAAACAGCCTGGCCCAGGTATCCCAGAGGAGAAGTTAGGAAGAAAGTTACTGAAGGGAAACTGTCAAAAATAAAAAGGAATTCTTAAAGTGTATCACACATACTCAGAGAGAGTGGAAGATTCCAAGACAACTGAAAAAACTGAATTGTTGACCATAGTTTGCTCAATATGTCCAAAATAAACAGAGTGGTGAGTTAAAGAAGAACCTCAACACCCAACAAATCAACAATAGAACATTAAGTAAAGGGGAGAATCATACTTCCAGAGCTAACACATCAAAATAATCAAATACCCAAACTTTCAAAATAAGATCACAAGATGTGAAAAGAAATAGGAAGTGGTGTTCAAATCAATGAAAAAATAAATAAAACAGCAGAGAAAGCAGGAATTGTTACATCTAATCAAAGACACTAATTAATCTCTCTTAGCAAATGTATTAAACTGATGGAAAGCACTGGCATAAAATGAAATGAAATCAAGAAGACGGTGAATGATTAAAATGAAGAATTAGAAAATAAAATGGAAATATCTTTTGGGGATGAAAAACACAACAGTGATAAGAAATATACTGTAAATACTCAACAGCAGATTTGAACAGATAGAAGGAAAAATCAGCCAACTAGAAGACAGGACAATTGAAATCCTTCAGTCTAAGAACATTTAGGTAAAAGAATAAATGGGGAGCAAGCCTCAGGAATCTGTCCAACAAAATCTAGTGTACCAATATATACATTATGGAAGTCTATGAAAGAAAAGAAAGAAAGAAGAGGAGAAAAATTATTTGAAGAAATACTGGACCCAAATTTACAAAAATGACGAGACATGAAAATACACATACAAGTAAACCAATGATCTCCAAACAAAATGAACTAAAAATACATCTACTGCAAGAAATACCCTAATCAATAGGTCAAATGCCAAATATAAAGAGAAAGTTCAGAAAAAAGCAAGAGAGAAATTCAAGGAATTCCCAAGAATATTTAGTGCTGATTCGTCTTCAGAAACCTTGGAGGTAAAAAGGCAAGTGTATAGCATAGTTAAGTACTGAAAGAGAAAAACAGCCAGATAAGAATTCTTCATCCAGTAAAAATATCTTTCAAATCTGAGGGAGAGGGGATTGTGGGCAGATGGATTCAGGCTAATAAGTAGAGCTCAATGATCTCACATAAACAATGTAGAAAGATCCAAAAGCTATCTGAGAGACCTTCTTTGGAGATCAGCAGACCAGGAAAGTGCTACATAACTCCTAGAAGGGTGAAGTACAGAGACATGAAGAAGCTGAGAAAAAAAAAATCATTAGTTACCAAGTCCCTGTTGCAGCTGGGAAGGGATTCCTTCCCCCACCTCCAGGATATGTAGCTAGGGTAAAAACCCCTGGCTCACAGCTGTCCACAGAGTGGGGAACAGACAACTTACTCCCCATCAGCTGCTTCAAGGGAAAAGGTAGGGAAAGTAGGGGGCATTTACTATAGAGAATTTGGCCAGAAGAGCCTGATTTGAATCTCTGCTCTGGAGATTAAACACAGGAACACAGGAAAGCCAAGACTGAAACACGTCCATGGAAATCTGTGCTGACTAGCATAATCTGGTGGCTAGTCTTGAAAGTGCACAGACAAAAAATGTTTATGGTTCTCTGTATCCTAAACTCTGGGAGAAAATCTGCACCCCATTAGTGAGTTTCTGGTCTGATTTTGATAACTAAAGCTGGGTAATTTAAATACTTAAAATAAGTTGAACAAAATATCAAAAGAGTTGTTAAAATAGAAACCAATAGGCAAGAGAGAAAAAATGGTCATCAGAGTAAATTTAGCAACATATTCAGATGCCTAGTCATCAGCAAAAAATTACAGGCCATACTAGGAAACAAGAAGAGATCACCCAGTCAAAGGAACTAAGCAAATATCCTGAAGAGATACAGTATTTAAGATAATCAGTGATAACCACACAAATCTTTTAAATCACATCAAATAATTTAAAGAATATATGACTACAGAAAGAAAGGATATTAAGAAGACACTGAATGAGCATAAAGAACAGTTTCAAAGTCTATGAAGAAAAGTAAGAGAACTTATGGGAATGAAGGACATGATGGGTTAGATTAAAACTACATTAAAGCCAAATAAGAGCAGATTTGAATTGCTTGAAGACAGAATTATTGATATCAAAGACAGGATATCTGAACTGAAAAAAGACAGGAGAACAGAAAGAGAAGAGAATGGAAATAATGGAACAGAGTCTTAGCGAAATTTATGAAAATGTGAAAGACATAGACATTCACATTAACCGTGTATCAGAAGGAGAAGAGAATGGAAAAGGGGCAGACAGAATATTTGAGGAAATAATTACTGAAAACTTCCCAACCCTTTAAATGACAAAAATATCAATATCCAAGAATGACAACACACCTTAAACAGAACAAATCAGAAGAGACCTATCCTGAGGCTCCTATATTCAGAGCAACACATATCAGAGATAAAGAGGATTCTGAAAGCAGCAAGATAAAAGCATAGCAACATATACAAGGGAAACCAAATAAGATTATATGCTGACCTTTCATCAGAAACCACTGAGGCAAGAAGAAAATGATATGATGTATTTAATGTACTGAAAGAGAAAAACAGCCAGCCAAGAATTCTGTATCTGGAAAAACTGACCTTCAAAAATGAGGGTGAGTTCAAACACTTGACAGAGAAATGAAAAAAAAAAAGTTAGAATGTGTTACCAAAATACCAGAATTACAAGAGATACTAAAGGAGGTGCTGCAGCATGGATGGGAAAAAAAGGGCAAAATATCTCAAGAAGATTTTAGAAATGAATATTATTAGGAAGGGTAAACTAAAGGTTAAGAAGGTAGACAATAAAGTGATACAAGAACAGAGAGACGAATGACAAAATGGATGACGTAAGAAATGCCTTCAGTATTATAGCATTGAATGTTAGTGCCTTGAACTCCCCAATCAAAAGACATAGACTGACAGAATGGATTTTAAAAAGGAATGATCTTTATATTGTCTACAAGAGACCCACCTCAGACATAAGGATACAACCAGGTTAAAAGTGAAAGGTTGGAAAAAGATATCCCATGCAAATAATAATTAAAAAAAGAGCTGGAATAGCTATACTAATATTGGAAAAAAATAGATTTCAAATGCAAAACTGTTAGAAAGAATGAAGAATGTCATCCTATATTATAGAAAAGGGAAATTCTCCAAGAAGTAATAATTATATTAAATATTTATGCACCTAAATTGAGTGCCTCAAGATACATGAGTGCCCCAAGATACACACTGATAAAACTGAAGGGAGAAAGAGATGCCTCTCCAAAAAAAGTTTGACACATCAAAACACCACTTTCAGTATTACATAGAACATTTGGATAGAGGATAAGTAAAGAAACAGAGAACTTGAAAAATATGGTAAATGAACTAGCCCTAAAAGACATCTGCAGATCATTGCACCCCAAAACAGTAGGATATATTTTGTTTTCAATTGCTCGTGGATCATCCTCTAAAGTAGACCATATTGTGGGTCACAGAGAAGTTTCAATAAATTGAAAAAGTTTGAAGTTTTACATAACATTTTCTCTAATAATAACAGAATGAAGCTGGAAATCAATAATGGATGGAAAAAGGGAAAATTCATAAATATATGGAGATTAAACAAGACACACTTAAATAATCAGTAGGTAAAAGAATAAATTGTAAGAAATTCAGCAATTATCTTGAGACAAATGAAAATAAGAACACAACATATCAAATCCTATGGGACACTGCAAAGGTACTGCTGAGGTGGAAATTTATAATAATCAATGCTTATATTAAAAAAGAAGAAAGAACTAAAATTGAAGATCTAACTGCAGATCTGGATGAACTAGAAAAAGAACAGCAAACTAATCACCAACCAAGCTGAAAGTAAGAAATAATTTAGATCAAAGCAGAAATAAATGAAATGAGAAGAAAAAAAGCAAAACAATTGAATCAACAAAACCAAAAATTGAATCTTTGAGAAGATCAATAAAATTGACAAACCAAATAAAATCTGAAATAAGAGTTGGGGCCAATACAACTGACCCTACAGAAATAATAGATTATAAAAGGATACTATGAAAAACTGTATGACAAAAAATCTAGACAATATAGACAAGATGAACAAATTCCTAGAAACACACACCACTTACATTGACCCTAGAAGAAATGGAAGACCTCAACAAAACAACCACAAGGGAAGAGATTGAAACAATCATAAAGAACTTCCCAAAGATGAAAATCCTGTGACCATATGGCTTCCCAGGTGAATTTTACCAATCATTCAAAAATGAACTTATAGTAATTGTGTTCAAGCTCTTCCAAAAAATGGAAACAGAAAGTACGATACCAAACACATTCTATGAAGCCAACATCACCCTACTAGAAAAACTGGATAAAGACACTGCAAAAAAACTAAATTGGAGACCAGTATTTTTAATGAATATAGATGCAAAAATCTTCAACAAAATACTTGCAAACAGAATCCAAAAGGACATTAATTATACAACATTATCAAGTGGGTTTTATCCCAAGTATGCAAGAGTGTTCAACACAAGAAAATCACTTATTGTAAGAAACCACATTGATAAATTGAAGATGAAAAATCACATGATCCTCTTGGTTGGTGCAGAAAAGGTTTTGACAAAATACAGTACCCTATCTTTCCCTTTCTTTCTTTCTTTCTTTCTTTCTTTCTTTCTTTCTTTCTTTCTTTCTTTCTTTCTCTTTCTTTTTCTCTTTTTCTCATTCATTCTTTTTTTAAAGAAACTTTAAATTACATAAATGTTACATAAAAAATACAGGGGATTCTCATATACCCCACTCCTTCCCACTCCCACACTTTCAAACATTAACAGCTTCCTTCATTAGTATGGTACATTTGTTATTTGTTGTGCTTGATGAACATATAATGAAGCATTGCCACTAAACATGAATTATAGTTTATATTATAGTTTACACTCTATCCTGCACAACTTTATAAGTCATGACAAAATATATTATGGCATGTATCCATCATTGCAATGTCATGCAGGACAATTTCAATGTCCTGAAAACGCTCCCATATTACACCTACTTTCCCTCAACCTCCCCTCAGAAATTCTGGTGGCCACTGCCTCCACATCAATGATAAATGTTCTTCCATTGTTAGAATAAAAATTAGTGTATAGTAGAATAATATTAAGTCTACTTTACTCCATTTTTCATTCCCCAAAATTGAGGATTTGGGGATGGTGATTCCCAATCTGCCTTTAATTGAGAGGGGACTTAGATCCCATGTGGCAGACAGATGGAATTATATTACTTGTATTTGGGGGCTCTCTCTGTTCCTTGGGATGGGTGTTGTCCATCATCATTACTTTTTTGGTTGTCTTGGGAGAGTTTCATGACCTGGAGAGTAGGTTTTGCAATTCTGCTGAGATTCAGGTCCCAAATGACACATAGACAGACCAAAGATTTATGTCTCTTGGACATACACCTATCAATTATGGTATGCACTATAAGTTCAAATAGAAGGTGCAGAAAAGCCATGTGTAGGGAAACCACAATTCAGTCCAAATCTGTCACAATGGGGAGCATAAAATCCAAAATATGGTCCACTGGCAGGATGCCAGACTCCTGAGTTTTCTGTCCTGTCTATAGTGTCTGGATGTCTATAAATACTTCAGGAGCCTTGCACTATTTACTGTTGCCAACAATGAGATACTGCTGAGACTTACATAAGTGTAATATCTGGTATATCCTCCTGACCCACCTTGAAATCTCTTGGCCATAAAAACTCATTTGTATTCACCATTTCCCCCTGATTGTCAAGGTCTTGATAAAACACTCCAAAAGTTATGGATAGAAGAAACCTTTCTCAATATGTTAAATGGCATGTATGAAAACCCTATAGCTCGAATTGTACTCACTGGTGAAAGAATGAAATCTTTCCTGCTGAGATCAGGAACAAGAAAAGGATGCCAAACTTCACTATTGCTATTCACTATTTTACTAGAGCTTCTGGAAAGAGCAGTTCAGCTAGATAAAGAAATAAAAGGCACCCAACTAGGAAAGGAAGAATTAAAATTTTCATTATTTGCTGATGATATAATCCTATATCTAGAATCTCCTAAAACAAACCCACAAACTGATTACTAGAACTAATAGATGAGTTCAGCAAAGTGGCAGCATACAAGATTAATAAGCAAAAATCAATAGCATTTATATACACTACTGCTGTGTAATCTAAGGAGGAAATCAGAAAAAGAATTCTATGTATTATAGCAGCTAAAACAATCAAATATTTAGGAATAAACTTACCAGACAAAAAGGACCTGTATTTATAAAAATGCAAACATTGCTGAAAGAAACCAAGGAGGACTTAAATAAATTGAAAGCATTCCCTTTTCATGTATTGGAAGACTGGATATTGATATGGTGTCAATTCTGCCCAAACTGATTTACAGATGAAATGCAATCTCAATAAAAATCACAACAGACTTTCACAGAGGCATTATTCATGATTGCTAAAAGTTGGAAACAACCGAAGCGCCAATTAACTGATGAATGGAGAAACAAATTGTGGTGTATACAAATGGTAGAATATTTTGCAGCTGTAAGAAGAAATTAAGTTATGATGCATATAGCAGCATGGATGAACCTGGAGGACATTATGTTGAGTGAAGCAACCCAGACACAAAAGAACAAATACTGTATGAGTTTGCTATGATGAAATAAATATATTGTTTCATGTATATTTATTGAATATATGGAGTTAATAATTAGAATATAAGTCACCAGAAAATAGAAGGAGGTTAGAGAATGGAAAGCCAAGGGTTATTGTGTGCAGAAGTGGTAAAAAGATTTTTCATAAATCTTTGGAAATGAATAAGGATGGTGAAAGCATATCATGATATTTGTAACTAGCAGGGCTATTATATGGGTATGATACTGATTGAAAGGGAAAGCCTAAGTTCAGGAATATTACTAGAAGGAAAGCTAAAACTGTAATATGGAACTGTATAAGATAGTAAAATCTCATGCAAAACACAAATATGGGTGTACTACATGTATAAGATGGTTGTTTCAAAATATAAATACAAATATACTAGAGAGAAGGAAAAAGAATAACATCTATGTAGGGCAGGGGAAGAATTGAGAGATTGAAAGATGAATTTTGTTTGTTTGTTGTTTATTGTAATTATTGGAATAAAGAAAGTGCTCTAAGAATAATTGAAGTGATGAATGCACAAATATGTGATTAGACTGAATACTATTGATTTTACACTTTGAATGGATTTATGCTTTATTAATATAATCAATAAAAATTATTTGTTTAAAAAAATGAGGGAGTGTTTAAGACACTCCCAGTTAAATATAAGCTAAGGGAATTCACCAGCATGTTAACTTCCCTGCAAGAAATGCTAAAAGGAGTTTTTAAGTTTGAAAACAAAAAAGAATAGTAGATTGGATACATAGGAAGAAATAAATACCTCCAGTAAATAACTGCATGGGTAACTCCAAATGCCAGTAGTGATGTATCCTTTTTTTTAAATGATGCATTCTTGGTATGCAGCTCTATGTTTTCATTTCAAACACTATTTAGAATTCAATCAAATATAAATAATTCTATTTCTATATTATGGGTATACAAAATATAAAGAGATAATATTTGACAAAAACAACAGAAAGTAGTGTAAAGGATAGGTATAGGAGCAGAGAAAGAGTATGCACTTGAATTTAAATTGGTTTCATTTCAATGTACTTTGTGAAATATTTAGGATGTTAAATATAATGTATATGGTAACAACAAAGATAATATTTAGTATATATAATAAATGTTTATATAAAAAATATATTTAATATATGTTCTTTATACAGTATTATATGTATATATACACACATAAAAATTAAAAGGAGGTTGATCCTTCTCCCTACCAGAAATCAACTAAAGCCCTAATAAACCTGCATAGGCTGAAATAAGGGACAATAAGTGTACAAGAAGTACAATATTCAATGGAAAAAATGGCCAAAATAAGTGCTGGCTTATTAGTAATTTTTCTGAATGTAAACGGATGGAACTCTCCAATGAAAAGTCACAGATTGGTGGGATGGATTAAAAAGCTTGATCCAGGGTACTTCTGGGAAGATGATATCAAAGTATTTAGGCAAAGTTCAACTCTCTCACAAAAACAATGGAAAAAGTGCAAACAGCTATCTGAGGAAGCTGCTTTGAGGATCTGCAACACCTACTCACCAGTTCATTGGACTCATCCAGGAAAACTAACAAAAGGATGATGATGAACAACACCCATCCCAGGAAGCAGAGAATGTCTGCAACTGCAAGCAATACTGTTCCATCCATCTGTCCATGACATCTAAATCCCCTGTCAATTTGAGACAGGGTAGGCAAAACCATCGTCAAATCCTCAAAATTGAAGAAAGAACAAATAAAGGGTTTAAAACAACCATGGACTAAAGTAGAGTTATGATTATTCCACCAAAGGAAGAATTTGTATCATTGATATAAAGGCAGTGGACACTAGAGTTTTTGAGGGGAGGTAGAGGGAAGAATATGTGCAATATGGGGGCATTTTTTGGAAACTGGAATTGTCTTGTGTGATATTGCAAAGACAGATACAGGCCATTTTGTATTTTTTCATAACGTATAAAAATGTATGGGGAATAGTGTGAACTATAATGTAAACTATAGTCCATGGTTAACAATTCTTCAATATGTGTTTTTTGATTGTAACACATGTACCACAGTAATGAAAGATGTTGTTAATGTGGGAAATTGTGGGAGGGTGTGAGGTGGGGTATATGCAATTTCCATATATTTTTATGTAGCATTTATGTAATCTAAAGCTTCTTTAAAAATTAAAATGAATTTAAAATATTTAAAAAAGTTTGATTCTACTTTATGTTCTCACTAGAGTCTCACTCTAGACCCAATTTCACATATAGGTCATAAAGTGATTATTCCATGCAAGTACTAACTAAAAGAGGTCTGACATGGCCATAATAGAAAAAAGAGATGGTCAAAGCTGCTGTAAGAGACAAAGAATAACAGTATATATTAATAAAAGAAGAAAACCAGCAGGAGGACATATCAATTATTAACATGTATGCATGTAATCACAGATGCCCAACTAAACAAAACAGTCATCGAACAAGCTAAAGTGAAGCATACACACTTCTACAACAAAAGTTGGGAGTTTAAATTAAAATATTTTCAGTAATAGATATACATTTAGTCATAAGATCAATATGGAAACAGATGACTTTAAGAATAAATAAATGACCTAGGTCCAACAGACATAAATTCAGAACATTACAACAGCCAAATAAATTTTCTTCTCAAATGGAAATAATAAACACACAAAATATTCCTTTCAGAGTTACTTCTAAAAAGGGTAAATCTAAACAAAGAAATGGTTTTTATTTTAAAAAGTATCAAACATTGCTGAAAGAAATTGAAGAGAGCCTCTTTAAATGGCAACACATCCCATGTTCATAGATTTGAAGACTTAATATAAGTCACAAAATCAATCTACAGGTTGAATGTCATACCTATCAAAATCCTTGCAGCCTTTTTTTGCAGAAATGGAAAAACTGATCCTCAACTTCATGTGTAATTACAAGGGCCTCCAAATACCTAAATCAATTTTGCAGAGTAATTCAAATTTATAGGTACCACAAATGCCAATTTTAAAACTTACTCACAGGCACAGTAATCAAAATACAGTGTATTACTGGCATAAAAATAGACATATTTTTAAAAATTGATTGAATTGAGAGTTCAGAAGTATACCCACACATCTTTGACAAGGGTGCCAAGTACATTAATTGGGGAAGGAGTTGTCTCTTCAGCAAAAAATGTTGGGAAGATTGGATATCCATTTTTAAAAAGAATGATGTTGAACAACTACCTCACAACATCCAGAAATTATCTCTACATGGATCAAGAATCTATATATAAGAACTAAATCGATAAAGCCCTTAGATGAAAACATAGGAGGTATCCTTTACAGCCTGGGATATGTTATTGATTTCTTTGATATGAAAATAAAAGCACAAGCACCTAAAGAAAATATAAATAAAATGGGCTTCATCAAAATTACAAACTTTAGTCCATAAAAGAACACTATCAGAAGGTGAAAAGATCAACTTTTCTACTAAGTATTGATTAAATGATATAATGAATCAAAGTTCTTGGAAATATCCATCTACTCTATAAGTCTGGTTTTCTTGTACCTGGTATTAAAATAAATGGACAGGTAGAGGAGAAAAGATGGCGTCGGCTTAGGAGGGCGACTGCAAGCAGCTCCCAGATCACGGCAGAGAGTGGACAGGGTGCGGCACGGGTGTCTGCGCTGTGGGTGTGTGGAGTAAGAAGTTTGGGACATCTATCTGGACAGATCGATGGTGTGGACTGAACCATATAGATTCGTGAGTTGTAAGCCTGCCTGTGGTGCTTAACACAGTCGGCTGACCCCCACCCTTACGGAAAAAAAAAAAAAAA
>JAQZBX010041891.1:0-22186 GCA_029593785.1 Cabassous unicinctus | reverse complement strand
TGAGCCACACCCGCTTCCTGCCATGAGGTTGCTGCATCAGCCCACCGCACCGCTCAGGCCGGCGTGCCCTCACAAGGAGGCCTCGGGACGCGAACCCGGGCCTCCCATATGGTAAACGGGGGCTCTATCCACTGAGCCACACCCGCTTCCCTAAAGACTCCTCTTAATCCAAAGTCCATTCCAGTCCTAATAGTCTATGATTCTTCAGGTGACATTTTAAAATGTCTACTTTTTTTCCTTCTGATTACAGAGGTAATACCTGTTCATTTTTAAATGCCCAAAGAATACTCAAACATATTAAGTAAAAATTGAGAGTCTATCATAATGCTATCCCTTAGAGATTATTGCTAACAGCTTGGTATATAGTCTAAATTTTCTATGATATACTAACATAGTATTATTGTTATTACTATTATTTTACAAAATTGAGATCATATAAGATGTACTTTTATGCTACTTGCCTTTTCATTTAATAATATATCATGAATATCTTTCAATTGAACACATGTAACTCTTTTTCATGACTCTATTCCTTTGAATGAATATATCTACTTTATTTACCTTCTATTGATAAATATTTAAATTGTTTTAAAAATTTTGTAATGGGCATTCTGGATCATTTATAGGCATTTTTTATTTATCTATTTTTCTACAACTTTGGAAGTGTTTCTTCACTGTAAATTCCTAAAAATATGCCAACATGCTCTCCAAAGAAATGTTATCAATTATATTCCCTCAAACAATGTATGAGTTAAAACCACTATGTGGTGCTAAGCATGCTAATTCAGGCTTATTGTGTGACAAGAATTTGGGAAGCTTATCTAGTTTGGGCCTTGTCCCAAAATGAGTCTAAATTATTGCTGAAATAAAGGATATACCTTTAATTAAAGTCTGGTCTGGTTCTCCATCAGACATATTCAGTCCCAGAAAGCAGAACTAGTGCCAATGTATGGAAACAAAAGGCAGATAAATTCTGGCTCAATAGAAGGATGAAACTTTCTGGCAATCAGAATTTTCCCATAAAAGAGTGCATTGTTTATTAGTGAGTATTAATGGTGATCAACCGAAGGCTAGGTGACCTTTTGTTAAATAAGTAATAGGACCTAATGACCTGTAAAGTTGCCTTCAGATTCTAAGACTCAAGACAACCAGAACAGAAAGGCAAGAATTATCTGAGCCTTTGAGGCAAAGGTAAGAGCTGAAGTAATTATGTAATCCAAAAGTAAATCGAACAAAAACACATTTCCTCTGATTGTCTAGGAAACTGCATATGTGTTTCACTTCACCTGTAGGTCACTACAGATGAGAAACCCCTGAATACTCAAGAACATGATGACTTCTATGGCCCCAAGCTTGATTTCACATTTCCTCTGCAAAAGGGCTACAGAAACAAAAGCAAAGAGAGAAAAGGTCTACAGGACAGCCTGGGTTGA
Organism: Cabassous unicinctus; assembly: GCA_029593785.1. NCBI lineage: Eukaryota > Metazoa > Chordata > Mammalia > Cingulata > Chlamyphoridae > Cabassous > Cabassous unicinctus. Next base: position 20,753 of record JAQZBX010041891.1, on the reverse strand, counting down.
ATTGTACCTGTTTATGAAGAAAAGTGCCAACAAGACCACATGTGTTAAGGGGAAAAATACCATAAAGATATTTCCCAAAGAAATCCCTGAGCCAAAACCCTTTCTTAGGCAAAAATATCATCTTAGGGCACATTCCTCTCTAGTCATGCGTGCATGAGCAGACTGCTTCCTGTTGAAAGCTCATTCTGTAAAAGAATTGCAGTCCACATGGCAAACTTAGCTTTCCATGAAAGCACAAGACAGAGTGAACAAAATAATCCTCACTTTCAGTGTCATTTCTTTATTTTAGGTAGGATATAGAATGTTCAGGGAACAGAAATCCTTTGAGAAATTCTGGCCCTTTGAAATATAGTTGAATACCAGTTTTGAAATAACAGTTAAACTTGGCCAAAATCTTTTAAATCTCTTTTTTTTTAACTCAGTGAGGAGATTTTAATGGCTCAGGAACTTAAAAAATAATCAATCAATTATTTCTTTACAAGGTTCCCAACCTGACTTTGAGTATAAACCATTACCTTTTACCTTATGATCAAAATGTATCCCTGAACAAGTAAAACTGGTAATGCCACAAGGGCATACATGACACCACTCCTACAAGGAGGAGGCTAACCCATTTGATGCCTAATTTTTACCTTAGACATTAATTCCTTTATTTTTATCACCTTCAGAAAGAATTCTGTATCCTGACATAGAATGTATACTTGGACTTATTTTTAGGTTGAAACAAATGAAACATCCAATTTTGGACAATTTTGGACCTCTAAGAACAGCAATTTCATATCATTCAGCCTGACCAAGATCTCATCGCTCTAGACCTCAGTTTCTTTATCTGTAAGTTGGGGCATTCAACAAGATGCACACAAAGGTCTAGTATTCTATGATTCTAAAATTTACAGGATCATGTTCATGCACAGGCTTTTATGTGTAAGTTTATGGATATGTTATATGTGGGTTTTTAAAAAATTTTTTATATATCTATGAGCTTATTCAGCTATTTAACTATTTGGGGGGGGGCGTTGAATTCCTTGAGCTTTAAGTCAAATTTAACTTTGTGTGTATTAAATGCATGGTCATGTATAGGAATTCTAAGAGGAATGCTCCATAATTACAGTCATAACTTTTTTCCAACACCCTCTGGAGCCCAGGCCTAAGTCTATAAATGAGAAGGGAACATATCGTGCCACATAAGTTTCACAACTCCTTTTGGGTTCTTGCTTCATTATAAAGGGTAATTTATGAGATTATAAATGTGCCAGATTCTCCCAGAGTAGCTGTTCACTCTTGTGAGTAAATGATAAACTACTAAAAGTGCATTAACTCTTTCAGACAATCATGCATTCTGCAAACATTGCCTGGGTGTTTATTATATGTGAGGCACTGGGCTAAGGCGATATAGAAATAAAGAGTTCCTATTTTCAAAGATCTCACAGTCTATTGGTCAAAATACTAAGGATATAACGTGGCAAGAGAGAGGCAATGGAGGCCTTATTTCGCAAAGAAAGCGACATCTTAATTGGAATTTAAAGAATTAGAAGGTGTTCACCAGGGGCAGAGAGAATGGATACTACAGGTCAGTTGATCACCATGCGCAGAATATGAAGATCTCAAAGGATACTCTATATTCAGAGAAAGGTGAGAACACCTCTAGAAATAAGACAGGAAGGGTAGAATGAGACAAGTTTTTCAAGTCCTAAAGGCCACACTAAAGAATATGAATTTTATTTTTATGTAATGGAGAACTATTGGGGAGAAGAGAGTAAATAAGAGAGAAACATGACCAAATTTGAAAGATTATCTATTGAATGACAGTGTGGAGGGTAGTTTGAAAGGAGATAAGTTGATGTCATCAAGTCAGTTAAATGGACAATCCAATGGTGTGGACAAGAGATAAAGTCTAAATTTAATGGAGTTCCACTGACTAGCACCCAGAAACATAAAATCACTTATACGTAGCATTCAATCCCAAGTTTTATCTAATCACTAATTGATCAATCGCAAACTATGTAATGCTTCCAAAACCTGTTTAACTGATTTTTTTTTCAATAAATTGACCAGTTTTTGTGGCAGAGCATAGTAATAATTAACTGCTCATTAATTATCATAAAATCATTTTAGGCTGGCGAGACAAAAGAGCAAATTTTTTAGTTTTCTGAAGGAATTTATGATAAAATGGATGCCCAAAGGGCATTTGTTATAGGCGAGAAAAAAATTTGATATTACAATTAAGTCCTCCTGTTTGCATGGCACATTAACTCAACACAGTAACTCATAATTTTTTATGTAGAGAGAAAACTTCAGGGATAATATAACAGTAGAGAAACAAAAACTTGGAGTTTATTTGGAATTTTTCAGGTAACTCTTTGCAGCAACAGAGCCATTTTCCTATGTTTTGTTTAGATGACTTTAAAGATTCGTTTTCCTTATTTGGAACACATGTAAGAGGCAGGCCACAAGCAAGCTAGGGTATGGCAAACCTGGAAGTCAGCATTTGCCTCAGATAATCCACAAATGAATTATGCACATGCCAAAAATAAAATTTTAGTCTCAATTTCTAGATATAATTAAACTGATAATAATCAACAATTATGCTTGGTGGTATTCTCATTTTAGTTATAAGACTATGCATAGGAAGGAAGAAATTAGGGGTCAAATGAAGAGTGAATTATCTGCACTCCCACCAACTACAGGTCAAAGAGACATGTTTCTCATGATATAAGGCAGGCCTGAGTGAGAGATAGCCCCTGGGGGTCTTATATACTGCCAAGAAAAGAATAGAGATGGATTCCAAAGAGAGGACAATAGAGATGGATGCCAAGGAAATGAGTGAAAAAGGGTTCAGGGCCACAGGACTAAATTATAGCACAGTGAAATAAAAAGGAAAAAAAGGAGTACCTACATAGGAGGATCAGAAGATTTTGAATAATGTAAAAAGTTTATCTTTTCATTCACGTAATAGTGTCTTTGGCTGAGCAAAAGTTTTAAATTTTTGGTGCAGCCCAAATTGTAGTTTCTTTTATGGATCATGCTTCCACATGTCTAAGAACTCTTTGTCTAACCCCAGGTCATGAATATTATTTCCGATGTTTTCATCTAAATGTTTTATGGGTTTATTTTTACATTTTACATTTAGATCTATGGTCCATTTTGATTTAATTTATGTATAAGGTATGAGATTCAGATCAAAATTAATTTTTGCAAATGGATATCCAATTGTTCATCTTTATCAAAAATCAACTGGATTGTACTGAAAGTTTTTGCTGGAACAATTAGGCAAGAAAAAGAAATAAAATGCATCCAGATTGGAATGGAAGAAGTAAAAGTATCACTATGTTCAGATGATATGACCCTATATACAGAAAATCCTGAAAAATCCACAACAAAGCTCTAGAGCTAATAAATGAATTCAGCAAAGTGACCAGGTACAAGATCAACACCCAAAAATTAGTAGTTTCTATACACAAGCAATGAACAATCAGAACAAGAAATCAAGCAAAAAATTCCATTCACAATATCAACTAAAAGAATCAAATATCTAGGAATAATTCTAACCAAGGATGTAAAGGACTTGTACACAGAAAACTACAAAACATTGCTACAAGAAATCAAAGAAATTCTAAGTAAATGAAGGACTTTCATGTTCATGAAATGGAATACTAAATAGCAATAAGATGTCAATACTACCCAAAGCAATTTATAGATTCAATGCAATCCCAATTAAAATTCCAGCAAACTTCTTTGCAGAAATGGAAAATCCAATCATCATTTATGTGGAAGGGTAAGGGGATCCAAATAGCTAAAGCCATCTTGAAAAAGAAAAATGAATTTGGAGGACTTACACTTTCTGATTTTAAAACTTATTACAAAGCCACAATAATTGAAACAATATGGTACTGGCACAAGAACAGACGTATAGACAAATGGAATAGAATTGAAAACTCAGAAATCAATCTTCACATTTATAGCCAACTAATTTTTGACAAGGGGGCAAAGACCACTCAATTGGAAGGAATAATCTCTTCAACAAATGGTGCTGGGAAAACTGAATTTCCGTTTGCAAAAAAAAAAAAAAGGAGAAGCCCTACTTCACACCATACACAAAAGTCAATTCAAAATAAATCAAAAACCTTAATATAAGAGATAGAACTCTTGAACTCTTAGAAGAAAACATAGGTAAGCATCTTCAGGACCTTGTGTTAGGCAATAGTTTCTCAGACTTTACACTCAAAGCACAAGCAACAAAAGGAAAAATAGCTAAGTGGGACCTCTTCAAAATTAAAAGCTTTGTACTTCAGAGAACGTTTTTTTCTAAGGTTTATCTTATTTATTTCACACACACCCTCATTTGGACTTGCTGTCTGCTCTCTGTGTCTGTTCATTATATGCTCTCTGTGTATGCATGTCCTCTTTTTAGGAGGCACCAAGAACTGAACCCAGGACCTCCCATGTGGGAGGGAGGTGCCCAATTGCTTCAGCCACCTCTGCTCCCTGTTTGTTGTGTCTCTCATTGTGTTTCCTCATTGCGTCATCTTGTCATGTCATCTCACTGTGTCAGCTCACTGCGCCAGCCCGTCGCATCAGCTCACTCTCTTGCTCATCTTCTTTAGGAGGCACCAGGAACCAAACCCAGGACTTCCCATGTGGTAGGCGGGCACCCAACTGCTTGAGACACATCTGCTTCCCCCTCAGAGGACTTTATCATGAAAGTAAATTGACAACCTACACAAGGGGAGAAAATATTTGGAAACCACATATCTGATAAAGGTTTAATATCCAGAATATATAAAGAAATCCTTTCACTTAACAATAAAAAAAAACAAACACTCCAATTTAAAAATGGGCAAAAGACTTGAGGCAACTCATCCTGTAGCATACCTGCAATCTATATCTTAGATTGTGTACTTACCTCTTTTCTTGTTTCTTAATAAACTCTTTACTGCATTGCCTGCCCTATGGCATGTCCTTAAATTCTTTTATGCGACATAGCCAAGAACCAAGAAGCCCAGAACCCACAGTGTTCCACTAACAAACCCACAGTGTTCCACTAACATATTTGGCAAGCCAAGCCAGGAGACAAAGAGGCAAGTAATGCTCTTGACCCCCACTGAAGACTATCTACTCATGCCTAGGAACTCATAAATTAGATTTGGGGTTTGCCTATTACAAATATGATAACAGTGAATGATGTTTACCATTGAATGGTGATCAATGGTGCTGCAGCATGCTGGCTGTGTGATGGACATAACAAGTGGAACAATAATTACCAGAATAATAGTCAACCAATAGCATAAAAGAACTCAAGGAAGAATGCTGTTTCCCATCAACTTTGGGAGGATGCAGCCTCTGAAGCACCTCGCCTTTCTCACTCTCATGGTCCAAATCAATGCCTTCTATAACAAGATATTAGTTATGCAGGGATTTCCAACCACAGTGCCAGACCCATCTTCCCTCAGAAGTTGTAAAGCCAGAGGGTTTTACACTGTCAGGCAGGGCCTATGCCCCCTGACCAGCAGGAAGCAGCTACAGAAGAATGGCCATCGCCCTCCAGCTCCCCCTTAAGAATAAGGGTGTATACTCTCTGAGGTGGGAGTTGAGGGAGGTTAGTATAGAGATAAGAGGAAAGATGCAACAGACCTGGCAGAGAATGTGGCTGTGAGACCCTACCTGGAAACCCCCTGCTATTAAGAAAGCCAGAAAGACCCCACCTAGACCCTGGCTACAAGATCCCATTTGGAACTCTTTCCAGGACCAAAGGAAAGCCGCAGATACCTCCAAACAAAAGGCCTCCTCATTGGGCCTCTGAGAGCTAACGGTGGGGCAACCAAGCAGAACAGAAAACAGCTGGGGCCCCTCCCCAACATTAGGAAGGGGGAGGAGGAAAGATCTTAAAAAGGCCTAACCTGGGGCCCCATGTGTGCAACTTATCCTGAAGCATGCCTGCAATCCATGTCTCAGATTGTGTACTTATCTCTTCTTATTTCTTAATAAAATCTTTACTCCCTTGCCTACAAAAAAAAAAAAAAAAAAAAGACTTGAACAGACATCTCTCCAAAGAAGATAAGCAAATAGCCAGAAAGCACATGGAAAAATGCTTAGCATCATCAGGGAAATACAAATAAAAAACCACAATGAAATACCATTTCACACCCATTGGAATTGACTATTTAAAAATGGAAAATAACAGGTTTTGGAGAGGATGCAGAGAAATATAAACACTCATTCTTTGCTGGTGGCAGTGTAAAGTGACGTAGCCACCATGGGAAACAGTTTGGCAGATCCTCAGAAAGCTAAGTATAGAACTACCATATGACCCAACAATATCTGCTGGGTCTCAAGCACACTAGTGTTCATAGCAGCATTACTCATAATTGTCAAAAGATGGAAGCAACCCAAGTGTCCATCAACTGATGAATGGATAATAAAATGTGGTACATATATACAATGGAATATTATTCAGCCGTAAATTAGAATGAAGTCCTGATGCATGGGCAACATGGATGAACCTTGAAGACATCATGTTGAGTGTAATAATCCAGACACAAAAGGACAAATATTGCATGATCTCACTGATTAGAAACAATTAGAATAAGCAAACTCATAGAGCCAGAATTTAGAATATAGGTTACCAGGGTCAGAGTGGGGATAGGGATTGGGTAGTTAAAGCTTAAAATGTACAAGGTTCCTATTTGGAATTATGGAAATGTTTAGGTAATGGATGGTGGTCATGGTAGCACAACATTGTGAATGCAATTAACAACACTGAAATATGTACCTGAATATGATTAAAAAGGGAAATGTTAGATTATATATTTGGTAACAGAATAAAACATTTTTTCCTTAAATCCATGGAACTCCATTATACAAACAGTGAATCCTAAGTTAAACCATGGATTTTAATTAATAGTACTATTATAAAAATGTGCCATTGTAAACAAATGATCCATACCAATGCAAGGTGTTGGTGATGGGATAGTGTATGGGAATCCTGTATTTTGTGCTTGATTGTTTGGTAAACCCCCAACTTCTATAATAAAGGAGGAAAAAAACCAATTGGCTATATTTGTGTAGGCCGATTTCTGGACTCTATTCTGTACCACTGACCTGCATGTCTATCCCTTCACCAATACCACACTGTCTTGGTTACTGTTGCTTTCTAGCAAGTCTTAACATCTGATAATATGAGTCCTCCAACTTTATTCTTCTTTTCAATAATTGTTTTGCTATTCTAGTTCTTTTGACTTCCCATATAAATTTTAAAATTGGCTTGTATGTGTATATAAATGCTTTTTCCTGCTATTTAGATTAAAATTGTATTAATTTTATAAATCAAATTGGGGAGACCTAACATATTTACTATATCTTCCAATCCATGAATGTGGTATGTCTGTCCATTTATTTTTATATATTTCACATGTTTTGTAGCTTTCCATATTCAGATCCTGTACATATTTTGACAAATTTATACCTAAGTATTTCCTTTTTTAGCCATTGTAAATGTTTTCTTTTTCATAATTTCAGTTTCCAATTGTTTGTTGCTAGTATATAGAAACATAATTGAGTTTTATGTTAACTCTGTATTCTGTGACCTTTCTAAAACTCACCCATTAGTTCTAGGAATTTGGTGGGGGTGGGGTTGGTAGATTCCTTAGGATTTTGTAAGTAAACAATCACATTTTCTGGTAAAAACAGTTTCATTTCTTCTTTACCACTTGGTTTACATTTTATTACTTTTTCTTGTCTTAACGCACTAGTTAGGGCTTCTAGTATGATGCTGAATAAGAGGGGTGAAAGTGGACATCCTTGCCTTGTTCACAATCTTAGGGGAACATATTATATTTTCATCAAGCATGATGTTAGCTGTGGGTTTTTTGTAAATTCCCCTCATCAGGTTTAAAAAGTTCCCTTCTTTTCCAAGTTTGCTGAGATTTTTTAAAATCATGAATGAATGTTGAATTTTGTCAAATTTTGATCATGTGTTTTTTCTTCTTTGATTGTTCATGTAGTGGACTGTATTGGTCAATTTTCAAATATTGAACAAGACTAACATTTCTGGAATAAAATCCACTTGATCATGGTGTCTTATTCTTTTTATATATCACCAGATTTGATTTGCTAGTATTTTGTTCAGAATTTTTGTGTTTATGTTCATGGGAAATATTTTATTGGACTGTATTACTCTTGTTTTGATATTAGGGTAATACATGCCTCATAGAAAGAGTTGGGAAGTATTCCCTCCTCTTCTATTTTCTGGAAGTGAAAGTGTGGAATTCGTGTTATTTCTTCTTTAAATGTTTGGTAGAATGTACAGTTGAAACCATTTGGTTCTGGAGATTTCTTTTTGAGAAGACATTTAACTAAAATTTAATGTCTTTAATAGACACAGGACAAGTCATGCTATGTATTTCATATTGGGTAAGTTTCAGTGTTTTCCAGTTTTTGAGATATGGATGCATTTCATCAAACTTGACATTTTATGTGTGTAGAGTTGTTCATAGTACCCCATTATTACCCTTTTATTCTATGCAGGGACCTCAAGGATATCCCCTCTTTCATTCCTGATACTGGGAACTTGTGCTTTCTCTCTTTTTCTTTGTCATTCTGATTATACCCTTTTTCATTTTATTGATCTTTTCAAAAAACCATCTTTTGTTTTATTTTTTATTTCTATTTTTTATTCTGTATTTCATTTATTTCTGCTCTAATTTTTATTATTTTCTTTCTTCTGCTTGCTTTGGTTTCAGCTTGCTGGTCTTTTTTTACTTCCTCCATGTGATTATGTGTCTGATTTGAACTATTTCTTCTTGAAAATTATAAGTATTTAGGGCTATACATTTCCCTCAGAGCATTGTCCTCAATGTATCTCATAGATTTTGAAAAGTTTTGTTCTCATTTTCATTCATCTCAAGAAATTTCCTAATTTCCCTGTGATTTCTTCTTTTGCTCATTGATTGCTCAAGAGTGTGTTGTTTAACTCCCATATATTTGTGGATTTTCCAGTTCTCTGTTATTGATCTCTACCATCATTCCACTGTGGTCAGAGAAGACGCTTTGTATAATTTTTATCATTTTAAATGTATTGAGACTTGTTTTATGATCTAACATTGTGGTCTACCATGAAGAATGACCCTTGTGCACTTAAGGAAAATTCATATCCTTCTGTGTCGTGGGGGCATTGTTCTGTATGTGTCTGTTAGGTCTAGTTCATTTATCATATTGTTCAAGTTCCCTGCTTCTTTTCTGAACTCCTGTCTAGATGTTCTATCCAATGATGAAAGTGGTGTATCAAGTATCCAACTATTATTGTAGAGGTGGCTATTTCTCCTTTCAATTTTGTCAGTGTTTGCCTCATGTACTTTGGAATGCTGTGGTTAGGTGCATAAATGTTTATGATTGTTATTACTCTTGGTGGATTGATCCTTTTATGAACTAACATTAATCTTCCTAGACTACCCCTTTTAGCCACAATTAAATTTATAAATCAGCAGTGTTAGTTATACTCATTATAATGTGCTACCATCAACTCTATCCATTACCACATATTTATAATCAACTTTATTAAACATTCTACATACATTCAGTATCAGTTCCCCCTTTTCAACCCACATTCTGTCTTCTACTAACCTATACTCTATAGTTTAACACCATAAGTTTACTCTTCATATTTAGTTCATATCAGTGAAACCATACAATATTCATCCTTTTGCGTCTGACTTATTTCACTCAACATGATATCTTCAAAGTTTATCCATGTTGTCATGTGTTTCCCTAGTTCATTTCTTCTTACAGCTGAATAGTATTCCATCGTATGTATATACCACATTTTGTTTATCTATTAATTGGTTGAATGGCACTTAGGTTGTTTCCATCTTTTAGCAATTGTGAATAATGCCACTATGAGCATCAGTGTGCAAATAACTATTTGCATCCTTGTAGTTCTTCTGAGTATATTCCTAGTAACAGGATTGTGGATAATATAGCAGTTCTATATTTATCTTCCTGGGGTACTGCCAAATCATCTTCTGTAATTCTTTTAACCATAAAATATATTTTAAAGAATGCAAGGGATTGTGGGAAGATGACTATGGACTAACAGGCAGAGCTGAATGCTCTCACAAAAACAACAGAGAAAGAACCAAAAGCTGTCCACGGGACCTGCTTTTGGAGGTCAGCAGACCAGGACAGTGCTACACAACTCCCAGGAGGAGTTGAAGATGAAGAAGCTGAAACAACAAATGTGAGTTACCAAGCCCCCGCAGTGGTCGGGAAGGGCTCCCTTCCCCCATCCCCAAGATATTAAGCTGGGGTAAAACCCCTGGCTCACTGCAGCTGACTGAAAAGAGGAACAGACATCTTCCTCCCTGTCAGCTGTTTCAAGGAAAAAGGGAGGAGACATCAGGGTGCTTTTCTTCAGTGAATTCAGCCAGCAGAGCCCATTTTGAAACTACAATCTGAAGATTCAACACAGGAACCCAGGAAAAGCAAAACTGAAACACTTCTGTGGAAAGGTGTGCTGATGAGTGGCAACTGCTAGCTGGTCTAGAAATTGCATGGACAAAAACTATTCTTAGTGCTCTCTGTAGCCTACTCCTGGGAGAAAATCTGGCCCCACTAGTGAGTCCCTGTCCCAATTTTGATAACTTAAGCCAGGCAATTTTAAGACTTAGAATAAGCTGAACCAAACATCAAAGATACCTAGACATCAGTGAAAAATTACAAGCCATACTACAAAACAGGAAGAAATGGTCCAGCCAAAAGAACAAACCAAATATCCTGAAGAGATACAGGATTTAAGACAACTAATCAGTGATAAGCACACAACTCTCCTAAATCACTTCAAAGAATTTAAAGAAAATATGACTAAAGAAATAAAGGATATTAAGAAGACACTGAGAGAGCATAAAGAACAATTTGAAAGCCTGCAAACAAAAGTAACAAACCTTATGGATATGAAAGACATGATGGATGAGATTAAAAATATATTAGAGGCACATAAGAGCAGATTTGAATTGCTTGAAGACAGAATTCATGATTTTGAAGACAGAACATCTGAACTAGAAAAGACAGGAGAACAGAAAGAGAAGAGAATGGAAAAAATGGAACAGAGTCTCAGGGAATTGAATGACAATGGAAAAAGTACAAACATTCACATAATTAGTGTCCCAGAAGGAGAAGAGAATGGAAAGGGGGCAGAAAGAATATTTGAGGAAATAATGACCAAAAACTTCCCAACCCTTATGAAGGACATAAATATCAATATCCAAAAAGGACAATGTACCCCAAACAGAATAAATCCAAATAAACCAACCCGAGACACCTACTATTCAGAATGACACATATCAGAGATAAAGAGAGGATTCTGAAAGCAGCAAGAGAAAATCAAAGTATCACATACAAGGGAAACACAATAAGATTAAGTGTGCCGACCTCTCATCAGAAACCATGGAGGTGAGAAGAAAGTAATATGATGTATTTAAGGTACTGAAAGAGAAAAACTGCCAGCCAAGAATTCTGTACCCGGCAAAATGGTCCTTCAAAAATGAGGGTGAGTTCAAAGTCTTCACAGACAAACAAAAAGTAATAGACTATATTACCAAAAGACCAGATTTACAAGAGATACTAAAGGGGATGCTGCAGCCTGAAAGGAAAAAAAAAATGGGCAAGAGATTTGGAGAAGAGTTTAGATATGAAGATTATTAGGAAGGGTAAACTAAAGGATAAGAAGACAGACAATAGGACAATATAACAACAGAGGACCGAAGGACAAAATGGATGAATTTAAGTAATGCCTTTACAGTAATAACATTGAATGCTAATGGATTGAACTCCCCAATCAAAAGACATTGACTGATAGAATGGAAAAAAATATATATGAGCCATCTATATGTTATCTACAAGAGACCTACTTCAGACATAAGGAAATAAGGACATAATCTCAGAAAGGGTAAAAGTGAAAGGTTGGAAAAAGGTATTCCATGCAAATAGTAACCAAAAAAGAGCTGGAGTAGTGATACTAATATCAGATAAAATACATTTCAAATGCAAAACTGTTATAAGGGATGAAGAAGGTCATTATGTATCAATTAAAGGGGCAATTCACCAAGAAGAAATGAGTATACTAAATATTTATACACCTAACCTGAATGCCCCAAGATACATGAGGCAAAACTGAAGGGAGAAATAGCTGCCTCTACAATAATAGTTGGAGACTTCAATACACCACTCTCAGTATTGGATAGAACATCTAGGCAGAGGATAAATAAACAGAGAGTTTGAATAATATGATAAATGAATTAGACCTAACAGACATCCATAGAGCAATGCACCCCAAAACAGCAGGATATACTTTAAGTGCCCATGGATCTTTCTCCAAGATATACCATATGTTGGGTCACAAAACAAGTCTCAATAAATTTTAATAGATTGAAATTATACAAAACACTTTCTCTGATCATAACGGAATGAAGGTGGAAATCAATAATTAATGGAAAAAGGGAAAATTCATAAATATATGGAGATTAAACAACACACTCTTAAATAATCAGTGGGTCAAAAAAGAAGTTGCAAGCGAATTCAACAAATATCTTGAGACTAATAAAAATGAGAACACAACATAGCAAAACCTAAAGAGACACTGCAGAGGTAGTGCTGAGAAGGAAATTTATAGCCCTCAATGATTACATTAAAAAAGAAGAAAGAGCTAAAATTGAAGATCTAACTGCAACTTGGGGAACTAGAAAAAGAACAGCAAACTAATCCCAAACCAAGCCAAAGGAAAGAAATAGTAAAGATCAGAGCAGAAATACATGAAATTGAGAACAAAAAAATAATAGAGAGAATCAACAAAACCAAAAGTTGGTTCTTTGAGAAGATCAACAAAATCGACAAACTCTTAGCTAGACTGACAAAGAGAAAAAGAGAGAAGACACAAATAAATAAAACCAGAAATGAGAGGAGGGACATTACCACTGACCCCACAGAAATAAGAGCAAAATAAGAGGATACTATGAACAACTGTATGCCAAAAAAACTAGACAATGTAGAGAAGATGGACAAATTCCTAGAAACACATGAACCACCTACACTGGCCCTAGAAGAAAGAGAAGACCTCAACAAACCAATCACAAGTGAAGAGACTGAAACAATCATCAGAAACCTCATAAAGGTGAAAAGCCCGGGACCAGATGAATTCACAGGTAAAATTTTCTAATCATTCAAAGACGATCTAATAAAAATCTTGCTCAAGCGCTTACAAAAAACCGAACAGGTAGAATGCTACCAAACTCACTCTATGAAGTCAATATCACCCTAATACCAAAACCAGATAAAGATACTACAAAAAAAAAAAAAGAAAGAAAAGAAAATTACAGACCAATATCTTTAATGAATATAGATGCAAAAATCCTCAACAAAATACTTGCAAACTGAATCCAAAAGAACATTAAAAGAATTTTACACCATGATCAAGTGGGTTTTATCCCAGGTATGCAAGGGTGGTTCAACATAAAAAAATCAATTAATATAATAAACCACATTGTTAAATTGAAGAAGAAAAATCACATGATCATCTCGATGCAGAAAAGGCATTTGACAAAATACAGCATCCTTTCTTGATAAAAACACTCCAAAAGATAGGAATAGAAGGAAGATTTCTCAATATAGTAAAGTGCATATATGAAAAACCTATGGCTAGCATAGTACTCAACAGTGAAATACTAAAAACTTTCCCTCTGAGATCAGGAACAAGATAAGGATTCCCACTGTTATTCAATATTGTGCTAGAGGTTCTAGCTAGAACAATTGGCTAGATAAAGAAATAAAGGGCACCCATATAGGAAAGGAAGAAGTTAAACTTTCACTGATGATATGATCTTATATCTAGAATCTCCTGAAAAATCCACAAAGCCACTAGAACTAATAGACAAGTTCAGCAAAATGGCAGGATACAAGATCAATACACAAAAATCAACAGTATTGCTATACACTACTGATGTGCAATCTGAGGAGGAAACCAGAAAAAAAATTCCATTTGCAATAGCAACTAAAACAACTAAATATTTAGGAATAAACTTAACCAAGGATATAAAGGACCTGTATTCAGAAAATTACAAAACACTGCTCAAAGAAACTGAAGAAGACTTAAATAAATGGAAGGGCATTCTGTGTTCATGGATTGGAAGACTAAATATCATTAAGATGTCAATTCTATCCAAATTGATTTACAGATTAAACACAATCCCAATAAAAATCCCAACAGCTTTTTTGCAGAAATGGAAAAACCAATTATCAAATTTATTTGGAAGGGTAAGGGGCCCCTAATAGCCAAAAAGATCTTTAAAAAAGAAGAATGAAATTAGAGGACTCCCACTTGCAAGCTTTAAAGCATACTTCCTAGCTACAGTGGTAAAAACAGCATGGTACTGGCATAAAGACAGACAAACTGACCAATGGAAATGAATTGAGAACTCAGAAATAGACCCTTACATCTACAGTCAAGTGATTTTTGACAAGGCTAACAAGCCCTCCAAGCTGGGCCAGAACAGTCTACTCAACAAATGGTGCTAGGAGAACTGGATATTCATATCCCAAAGAAAGAAAGAAGACCTGTATCTCATAACTTATACAAAAATTAACTCAAAATGGTTCAAGGACCTAAATATAAAAGCAACAACCATAAAACTCCTAGAAGAAAATGTAGGAAAACTTCAAGATCTTTTGGTAGGCGGCAGTTTCTTAATCCTTACACCCAAAGCATGAGGAACAAAAGGAAAAATGGATAAACAGGACCTCCTCAAAATTAAACATTTTTGTACCTCAAAGGACTTTGTCAAAAGGGTGAAAAGCAGCTGACTTAGTTGGAGAAAATATTTGTCAGTCACATACCCAATAAGTGTTTAAAGTCCATGGTATACAAAGAGATCATACAATAAAAAGACAAGCTACCCAATTAAAAAATGGGCAAAAGAATTGAAAAGACAATTGTACAAAGAAGAATTACAAATGGCAAAAAAACACATGAAAAAATGTTCAACATCACTAGCTACTAGGGAAATGCAAATCAAAACTACAATGTGATATCATTTCACATCTATTAGACTGGCCGCTATTAAAAAGCCAGAAAACTGTAAATGTTGGAGAGTATGTGCAGAGATAGTAATGCTTATTCACTGTTGGTGGGGATGTAGAATGGTACAGCCACTATGGAGGACTGTTTGGCAGTTCCTAAGGAAGGTGAATGTAGACTTGCCATGTGGCATTCTTAGGTATATACCCAGAAGAACTGAGAGCAGTGACACAAACAGACATTTGCACACTGATGTTCATAGCAGTGTTATTCACGATTGCCAAAAGTTGGAAACAACCCAGGTGTCCATCAACTGATGAATGTATAAACAAATTGTGGTGTATACACACGATGGAATATTATGCAGCAGTAAGAAGAAATGAAGTCATGAAGCATAAGACAACATGGATGAGCCTGGAGGGTGCTATGTTGAGTGAAGCAAGCCAGACACAAAAGGACAAATACTATATGATTGTGCTACTATGAACTGAATACACTGTGTAAACTCATGGAGTTAGTAATTAGAATATAGATGACCAGAAAATAGAAGGAGGGTAGAAAATGGAAAGATGAAGGTTAATCTGTGCAGAATTGTTAAAAAAAAAAAAGTTGTTTGTAAATCTTTGGAAATGAATAGAAATGGTTAAAGCATATCATGGTGTTTGTAACTAACAGCACTATTGTACGGGTATGACAGTGATTAAAAAGGAAAGTCTAAGGTCGTGTATATTACTAGAAGGAAAGCTAAAAACTGTAACATGAGACTATAAGACTGTAAAACCTCATGTAAAACACGAATATGGGTGATATTGCATATATAGAACTGTTTTCACAAAATATAAATACAAATATACTAGAGAAAAGGAAAAAGAATAGCAGCTATGTACGGCAGGGAAAGCATAGAGAGATTGAGAGGTGATGAGTTTTGTTTGTTTGTTTATTACCATTATTGGAATAATGAAAGTGCTCTGGGAGTGATTGGGGTGATGAATGCACAAATGTGATTACATCGAATACCACTGATTGTACTCTTTGGATGGATTTATGCTTTATTAATATGTATCAATAAAATTGGGGAAAAAAAGAACTCAAGAAGAATCTTATATTTAAACAGATATTTACCATTCATATGCTTTCCCTTCATTCCTGATGCTCCAAATTTCCTTCTGGTATCATTTCCTTTCCATTGAAGAACTTCATTTAGTAATTCTCTGAGAGCAGGTCTGTTGGCAATTAATTCTCTTAGTTTTCTTTCTTCTGAAAATGTCCTTATTTTACCATCATTCCTGGGTTAACAATTCTTTTCTTTCAGCACTCAAAAATGTTGTCTACTTTTTTCTTGCCTCCACAATTTCTGAAGAAAAATCTGTGGTCATTTGAATAATGCATCATTTTTCTCTTCCTATTTTCAAGATATTTTTTCTTTAGTTTTAAAGAGTTTAATCAGGATATTTCTTGGCATGGATTTCTTTAGGTTTAACCAATTTAAAATTCACTGAACTTCTTGAATCTGTAGGTTTTATGTCTTTCACCAAATTCCAGATGTTTTCAGCCATTATTTATTTATTTAAATAATGTTTCTGCCCCGTGTTCTTTCTCCTCACCTTCTGGGACTCTAATGACATGAATTTTAGAGCTTTTAGTATGTCCCACATATCCTAGAAGCTCTGTTCATTTTTTCCATCATTTTCCTGTCTGTTTTTCAGAATGGATAGTTTCTATTCATCTATCTTCACATTTAACTGACTCTTTCTTCTAGCTTCTCCATCCTGCTATTAAGTCCATTCAGTAAATTTTTAATTTTAGTTATTGTATTTTTCAGTTCTAAATTTTCCACTTGATTCTTCTTTATATTATCTATTTCTTTGTTGAGACTTTCTAGCTTTCATTATTTTCAAGGGTGTATGCCCTAATTTCTTAGAATGTAATTTGTAAGATAATACCAATATCTGTGGCACATTGGCATTTGCATCTGTTGATTTTTATGCAAGTTGAGATTTTCTGAGTTCTTCATAGGCTAATAATTTTGGATTGTGTCCTGGTCATTTTGAATACTATGTTCTGAGATTCTGGGTCTTGTTTTAATCTTATGGAGAATGTGGCTATTTTTGTTCTAGCAAGCAACAAATCTGGTTTGGTTCAGGTCACAAATTCTGTGGACTGTGATTTCAATGTCAGTTTTTAAAGCCTTTATAGTACTATTCAAATATGTCCCATGTGTATGAAACTCAATGGCTAGTTTGGGACTGGGCTGTGGTTTATCCCTTAGTTTAGTTTTCAAAGTTTTTTTATGCTATTAAGATTTGATCCATGCATGCACAGTGCAGGGGTGAGCCCAAGAGTTTATAGAAATCTTCATGGATTTTCTTCCCAGGACCTCTCTTTTCGTGATCTCCCCGGTACTTTCAGTTTCCTGGGACTCTCTTTTCAATCCTCTAGTCAGGAAGCTAAACTGCTCTCCTCCATTCTTACTGAGACTGGCCCCTCATCTAGGGCCAAGCATCAGGAGAACAGAAAGAGAACCAAAAAAAAAAAAAAAACACCTCTTTTAGGAACACAGCTCCTCAAATCAGAGAAGATGATTTCTCCCCATCAGAGTTTTAGGTATCTGAGGACCCCATTTGCTGTTATTCTTGCTGGGGAATGGGGTACAATATAATCAATAAAATATTACAAAAAAGAAAAAGAAAAATGGAGGAATCTCCCCAATTTTACCTGAGCATTAGCCGATCCCTTTTCTTTTCTTCTAGCTAGAACTAGTGGAGGTATTCTCCTGGAGCTCTTTCTGCCATGCCAATGCCCACCTCTGGGTTTTGGACTGCCTTAAGTTGAGGCTGGGGGTTACCAGAGGATAAAAAAATGGTAATCTCACCCCCTGTTCAGTGATATTTTGAATTCTGTTCTTCTGCCATCTGCCTGCTACTATTTACTTTTAAGAGTCCTCAAATAGCTGCTCCATGCATTCTGCCCAGGTTTTACAGCTGTATTCAGTGGGAGAGACAGGGTGGATTATGCTTACTCCATCCTAGCTGGAACTGGAAACTTAAAAGATATTTGAATAGATTGTGTCTGTACTTTCAAAGATTTAAAATTTCAACACTGTTTCCATTAAGTCAATATTTGCTTTCTTATATAAGTAACCCAGTTCTATTACATTGAAATTTTGCTATCCATTGACCCACCAGAGGTACTATTCTGTTTTCAGAAATCAGAAGCATACTTGTTGATAATTTCCCAAAACAATTATTTGGCCATTTTCATTTCTACTACCTTCTATTGTTTTCTATTTTACTAGGCTGAAAGACTACAGTATCTTCAATTATATGAAGGCATAATTTGTATTTAGGAGAAGAAAATAATAGAGTATTGTTTTGCTTGGCTTAATAGCAATTTGAATCCCTGTGTGGCTGGACCATTTAATTATGCTACTTAAAACAACTAACAACACTGTAGCTCCAAAATCCCAAAAACTAGCCAGTTGAATGGCCAGTGACATAAATAACATATTTTAAAATTAAATTGTGCCACTGTCTAATATTTTGAAGCACTTGACAATTCTGAATCATTGAAATAAGAGATTTTTCTCTTTATATGCCTAGTTTTTCAATGCTACTTATATTTATTAAATCTGAAGACCCCTGTATTAGTCAGCCAAACAGATGCTGATGCAAAATACCAGAAAACTGTTGGCTTTTATAAAAGGTATTTATTTGGGGTAGAAGCCCATGGTTACCAGGCCATAAAGTATAAGTTACTTCCCTCACCAAGGTTTATTGCCACGTGTTGGAGCAAGATGGCTGCCAACGTCTGCAAAGGTTCAGTCTTCCTGGGTTCCTCTCTTCCCCGGGCCTTGTCTCTGGGCTCAGCTCCTCTGCTATCTCCACAAGGTCAGCTGTAGACTATGAGGCTCTCTAGGCTTTGCCTGTCTCCACAAAGGCCAGCTGTAGACTATCAGGCGAATGGTTCTGTCTCAATCCCTGGGCCCATGTCTAAGAGCCATCTGTATTTCTGTTTTTCTCCTATGTGTTCACTTCTTAGGCTCCAGCTCAAAACTCAGCATCAGAACTCCAACTCTGTCCTTTGCCATGTCTTTTATCTGAGTTCCCACCACCAAGGGGTGGGGACTCAATGCCCTACTGACATGGCCCAATCAAAGTCCTAATCATAATTGAATTAAGTAAAAGTAAAACCTCTGAATCCAATATACTTTAATATGCCCAGAGGAAAAGACCAGTTCACAAACATAATCCAATATTTCTTTTTGGAATTCATCAATAATATCAAACTGCCACAACCCCCATGGTCTTTTATAGAATAAAAATGTCATGAAAGCAGTATAGACAGGAAATACTCCCAAAAGGCATTTGTCTTGTTTACTCAGAAGTAATGTTAGCTCTTTTGGAGCAGAAATCATATTTTGTTGATATATTCTATAGGGCTAAATATATTGCCTGGCAAATGGAACTGCCAAAGACAGAAATATGGATAGTAAGTCTAGAAACTAAGGAAGACACATAAAGGCAGACCCTGTAGAAAGAACTGATAGAAGTAAACTTCATATATCTCAAAACATGGTGGAATTGGCTAGAAGTGTGAGTAGGATTTGAATGAATTTTACCAACTGTCTTAAGGCTATGGTAGGAAAAGAAGAGTGGCTGCAAATGAATATGACTGGCTTTTCAGATAGCAAAGAGAAAAAAATGTATGATTCTGTTTTAGCATATCAACCTGATGATAATAGTTCAATAAAATTCTTGTTTACTATAGCAGTTTGGCAGTTTGATATAGTTATGAATTCCAAAAATAGATATTGGATTATGCTTGTAGACTGGTCTGTTCATCTGGGCATGATTAAGTTATGATTAGGGATTTGATTGGGCCACATCAGTACGGTGTTGAGCCCCAACCCTTGGTGGGTGGGTTCTCAAAGATAAAAGACATGGCAAAGGACAGAGTTGGAGTTTTTTTGAGTTGGAGTTCTGAAGCTGAGTTTTAATGCTGGAGCTTGGTTGTGAGGAAGGAGAGAAGGCCCCAGGATAGAGACGGGCAGTTTGCCTGACAGTTCACAGATGGCCTTGTGGAGAGAGGCAAAGCCTAGAGAGCCTCATAGTCTACAGCTGACCTTATGGATGAAACAGAGGAACTGAGCCTGGAGAGAAACGGAGCCCAGGAAAGAGAGGAACCGAAGAAGCATGAAGCCTGGCAAACGTCGGCAGCTATCTTGCTCCAACACGTGGCAACAGACTTTGGTGAAAGAAGAAACTTATGCTTTATGGCCTGGTAACTGTAAGCTTCTACCCCAAATAAATACCCTTTATAAAGACCAAGAGATTTCTGGTATTTTGCATCAGCGCCCCTTTGGCCGACTAATACATTTACCAATAAGCATTTAGAAGTTAGAAATACAGCACATTTTTAATATGTAAAACATTTCTTATCCAATAAAACTTTGATGGGTATCGCATATTTTTACAACAATTGGTATAAAAACTTTTTCCTTTATTCACCATTGCCAAAAGTTGGAAACAACCCAGGTGTCCATCAACAGACGAATGGATAAACAAACTGTGGTCTATTCACACGATGGAATATTATGCAGCTGTAAGAAGAAATGAAGTCGTAAAGCATATGGCAACATGGATGAATCTGGAGGACATTATGCTGAGTGAAGCAAGCCAGACACAAAAGGACAAAT
>JAQZBX010041890.1:0-22187 GCA_029593785.1 Cabassous unicinctus | reverse complement strand
AAGCAAATAAAAGGTCATATGCTGCATGCTAACCATGGCTTCATTTAGAGACACTGTTACTTGTCCATATGAGATATCTCTGGACAGTAAATACAGAAACATCAGGCTTCAGAAAATAGCAGACTTGTGACACAGCAGATCACATGGCTCTAATTGGTAATTACCATCTCTCTCCTCCACCACCCTTTCTAGCTTTGCCTTATCCTCAGCAACATTTTGGTAGGTTTTTGTTTTTTCTTTGTTTTGCTTTCATTTGTTTGTTTTTACTGGGTAAACCAGATCTTCTTCACTGTGGAATCTAAGACCTCCATTGTCCTGCTTGTACACTGTGGTGATTATTGCAGTTATAAATTTATCATTATCACTGAGCATAGAAATGTTATGATATGCCCCAGTAAATCCCCTGAATTCTACTTACATTCATTCCTGTCTCCAATATGTGGTAGAAACACTAACTTTTCATTATAATGGAGTTTATTACTCAACCAATAAAGTAACTCCTTTCTATTCCTTCTGATCCACTGGCAAGAGCCCAGGTAAAAGTCAAGGTCTGCAGTTCAATGAGACTTCTACTCTGTCCCATTACAAAAGTGTTCCTCTTAGGGACAGAATAATAAACTGACAGAGCCTGAAGCTATAGAGATCAGAAGTAAAAATTTCTCAATGAGTCATTGGTTTTGATGATGGGATGTGTCACTTTTACTTCCACCTCTTGATTCACAGTACCTTAAATTCTAGCTATGGCAGACACAACACTATTTACCAGGCACAGATTCAATTTAAGCACCCTATCCTGGATGACAGTGTCCCAACACAATTACAAGGAACTGCCTCTAAGTTGGTGACTTAATTGAGAATTTGTAAGCTTAATCTTTACATTAGGGAAGCTTTTTCTATATGATGGGATACACAATAAAATCAGTTACTCCCATAGTCACATGCCCATTGTTATAACCGCCATTGATTTGAATGCATTTCTTTTCCTCAAATAACATTATTTGGAATACAATGTCAATAATTAAAGCTTTCTGAAAGATCTCAAATGGTTATGTTGACAAAAGCAGTGCAAGCAGAGAAAGCACATTGTTATCAAGAGTTTATGTAATTGCCATAAGGACAAATTACTTTCCTCTCTAAAGCAGAACTTATTTGATGAGATCCATGTTCCATTATGTTGTTGGCTGGTGTTACTGAGGAATGGTGCCATTTTGAAGACTCAGAGATTGTCTTTGCTGCTGATAAGCTGAGCACTGAAATGTGACAGCAGGTATATCAGCATTGGTGAGAGAAAGCACATTTTATTTTGTTGGTCCCATGATTTCATTAACACATTTTTAATGTGGTGGCAATTAATAAGTAAGCCTGGCTGATATCCAGAGGCCAAGGCATTCTTGTAAAATTCCTTGGTGGTAAATTCTATATGGTAGGAATTAACATTAAATACCAAGATTGGCATCCTATGTATTCATATCTGTAAGTTCATCCATATGCTTCTTCCCCAGATCACTGTCTACCACCTTCCAGATGTTTTGTTCTTCTAGACCAAGTTAGTCATCTCTTCCCAGAATTCAATCTATCTATACTTCTAACCATGTTTTGCCCTATACAAAGAGAATATCAAGTATCTTCCTCAAAGCTTTACTCACGGGAAGGATTTAGTCACTCTATTTCAGGGTCACACTTGATGGCGCTTTATTTAATAAGTATAAATTTATGTCTGATTCATTGCACAGGCCTGTCTGTGAACAAGGTCATAGAAAATGGCCATATCCCACCTCTGTAAACTTAAGGCATTAGCTGAGGGAGATTTGTTACAACAGAGGTAAGTGTAATGAGAATTTTGGCCAATATCTGTTTATGTAATCAATTTATGCCTTTGAACCTTAATATAACACTTTCACAGTGATTGTCTCTGCACTAGCCAAAACGTAGGACTCATGGCATCCATAAACATCTATTCATCATTAAAAAGTCACATGGCCCTTTTGAGATGCTGAGTATCTACAAGGACTCAGTAGCATTTCAGAAGCTATTTCTCAAAATGAAGGTAATTTTCTGCATTAGGTGACATAGCCTTGCTCTGGAACCTTAGGCATCTGTGCTGAAACTTACCCATTGGAGCTTCACAGATCCCTGCACAGCATCTTTACCCATCATGTAATATGCCAGCATATTTGGATTAACTACATTATACATCCCAGTTAGCAGTGCAGCTTGCATTGCAGCTTAGACTTGCTACAGAACTCCCTCTGTGCTATGCTCCATTCACAACTGGCATTTTTCTGTATTACCCAGTGCTAATAATTACGAACTAAAATGCTCTTAAACTGAGTGACTTTAAAAAAACAGTCTTTTATTATTTATCATGAGTCAAAGGTCAGGTGGGAGATTTTTCTATTCTGATCCAGACTCAGTAATCTTGCCTGGCCTAACTCAAGACCCTGCAGACAGCTAATGAATTGCCTGGGGACTGGCTGAGAAACTTGGCTTGATTATCCTCCAGTGGGCCAGCATGGGCTTTTGGTTCTGGCAAAGGGAGAAGAGCAAGACAGGAAGTTGAGACATCCTAGAACTTTTTCAAGCCTCTGTTTGCATAAAGTTTGTTACCAGAACATTGTACACACAAGTCAATGACTGAACCCAGTGGCAGAGAAGGAGATGACCATAGATATAAAAAGAAAAGAAATGGTTACAGAAAAACCTTTAATTGAGATCATTAATGAAACTACTCTTCTAATAAGTGTGCTAAAACATCATTTCCCAGTATAATATATGAAGTTTCCAAAGTCTGTATATATTTATATCCAAATTTCTGGTGTTTTCCTTTGGGAAGAATCAGCAAAATAGTTGTTGTATATAATTCTCATGATTTGGGAAGGTCGTATTTCAAGGGCATCCAAATCATTTAGACACTCTTTGAGGAAACACAATTTTTTACTGTCATTTTCTGACCAGCTCCATATTTTTTCTACCTATACAAACTGAATATCTTAGCTGCCCATATATCTTAACCCAAGATACCATTTTCCATTACCCATTATCATAGAATCTTTCAGGTTGAGCAACTTAATTGCAGCCCAATCAGGTCCTGTAGCCCAATATCAATATCGCACCCCCTTTGCCAATGCCATTCTGGAATTCCAACATCTGCACAGATATTAGGGAGCAGAGGGTCCTGGCTTCATATACCATAAATAGTAGCTGAGGAGTATGGCCATACCTGGACCTCAAAAATATTATCAGTTTCCCCATCAGTATATTATTTATTGTCTAAATAAATAAAGTGTCTTCTGCAACTTCCTCAGAAATATAGTCAGATAAGGAGGCTTCAATTTTCACATAATAAATTCATTATTATATTCCTACATCCCTCAAACTTCTCCCTGTTTCTTCATTACTATGCAAAAAGATGATCTGTCATATCTACTACATTTACTATAGTACATCTATGAGTATAGGGTTTAAGGAGCCATACCAAGAAATTGTTAGGACAAGCGTCAGGTATTCTTGCCAAAATATTGCATCCTGGATGGATGAGAGCCCTTGCATCAAAGAATTCTCCTTTGTCCATCCATAATTTCTATACTGCTGCAAGAATATGTAGGTTGACTTTGACAAGTATTTCCTGAATACCTACCTGTACAAATTAGTCAGGTCCTTCAATTCTGTTGCTTTAGACTGTTTCTTTCCATAGCAGTCTATGTACTTCCACACTCTGTGCTAAGCCTTGGTTTGTTTATTTAATTTCCCTTTTTGTCAATTGTGTCAACCCATGTTCCTCAGAATTCACCATCATCTTTGGAAGGCTCTTAATTCTAGTATCAGTCTTCCATTGTTTCTGGCTTTTCTTTCCATCTTTGATACTAAAATTATTACATCTTCCTTTCAAAATGACTTATTTTTATTAATCTACTGTGGTGGGTTTAATTATGTACCTCACAGGAAAAAATAAAAACACTTTCTTAATCCTAATCCATTCCTCCATTCCTGTGAGTGTGAACATATTGTAAAAAGTACCTTTTGAAGATGTTAATTTTAGTTAAATTGTGCCCCAACTGAATGAGGTTGAGCTTCAATCCTATGACTGGAGTCTTTATGACGAGAAAGCCACGTGGAAGAACAGAAGCTGGAGCCAGCAGAATCTGGATGAGAAAATAAAAGACATCACCACTTGATGAGGAAAAACCAAGGAACTTCAAGGACTGCTGGAGAACCTGCAGATACCATCCCCAGAAGGAAGCAAGCCTTTTAGCCTCTGAAACCATGAGCCAATGAGTTCCTGTTACAAAGCCAGTCTATCACAGGATATGTGTCTTAGCAGATAGGAAAATAAGACATCCACTAAACAAGAAAATAAAGTACTTGTCTTAATAATCATTCAAAAACCTTTAGTTGATTATATTGCAACAATTTGAGATTACACTATTTAAAAATACTTACAGGCTCAAGATAGTCTTTTGTTTATGTTTTATTATCAATATTGAAAAGAGAAACTTGAAAATATTAATGATGATGATATTTTGTTTTGTCTGGACTTAAGAGATGTTCCACTGCTTTATATATATTTAATATATGTTTAATTTTTTAAAAAAAATCTTCAACTACAGCAGTAGCCAAAGTTCTTCAAAGAGATTTGTCTATTCACTACATCCATTTTTCATTTCTCATTTACTTTTTAGCCTTTCCAATATAGTTTCTCTATCTATACAGTACCATACCAAAGTATTCCTATGTTTTCAAGTTTTTTCTAGATCAACATATTCAATAGACACTTTAGAATATCTTAATTGAAAATTCTACAAGAAAACATAGGAGAAAATTTGTGCCATTGGCAAAAATACTTTAAATAAGATACAGCAAGCAGAAAATATAAAAGTAAAGGTTAATAAAATGGAATTCATCAACACTAAAAATTTTGACCAGAAGCAAGTTTGAATGGTACTCTATTACAGCTCATAATGATATTGAATCAAACATTTTGTAATCTAACATTCTCACTTTATCAATCAGGAAATTCACTTTTATCAAATGGTTTCCATGAACTGCTACTAATAAAAGACCCAAAACTGAACATTTATTTTAATATATTTATAATTGTAATATAAAACCAATATGAAAGCACAAAATTATATCAAAGATAACAATTTATCCAAGCAATTATAGCAATTTATCAAATCTCTCTCCCATAAGAGATCATTAAATTATTCCCCTACTCTTGATTCTATTATTGGCTAATTTAAAAAAGATGATCTACCAATTCAAGTAGTTTTCCCTAGCCTAAAAAATAAGGGAAATCAAGTTTGGCCCCCGAGCACTAAGTTTTAAATAATTTCCTGTTCTTGAATATATCATTATGTTGTTTTTTACTGTTTGTTGAAAATGGTGTAGTATAAGAAAAATGTTTCACAGGGATTAAAATATCCCAAACAAGCAAGTATATAATACTTGTATAATTTTAAATGTTATTAGCTTCACAAAGGTTGCTTTAAGGTGTTCTGGATTATTTCTTAGTTTATTCTTGGACTGAAAAGCAGCATATAGAATTTTGAAGGGGGTCAGGTAATAGAAAAAATTACACTCAAGCTATTGTGTTTGGAAAGGCTTTGGAGTTACACAAATAAAACTTTGACAAGTACCTCCCTTCCTCCAGAATCCAATAACATGTTTCTTGCTTCATCTGAGACCTCACCAGAAGCATCTTTAACATTCATATTTCTAGTAACATCTTGCTTACGATGTAAAAACCTCTATCCTCTATAAGAAGATAGAAGCTTTTACTGTGGCTCTCCTCACTTCTTCCTGAGCCTTCACCAGAACTGACTTTAATATCCTTATTTTTGTCATATTTCAACCAATCACTTCAACACAATCTAGGCTTTCTATCTAGCACTTCAAATTTCTTCCAGTCTCTACCCACTACCCCAATCCAAAGCCATTTCCAAATTTTTATGCATTTATTGCAGTAGTACCTGACTTCTTGGTACCAAAGTCTGGCTTAGCTTCTTATAGCTGCCATATTAAAGCATCATAAGCCAGGCAACTTAGAACAACCAAACTTTATTGTCTCACAGTTTGGGAGATTAGAATTCCAAAATCAAGTTTTAGCAGGGCCATGCTCTCTCTGATACCTGTATGAGAGAATACTTCCTGCCTTTTCCTAGTTTCTGGTGCTTGCTGACAACCCATGACATTCCTTGGCTTGTAGATGCATCATTCCTATCTCCTTCTCTTTTCTCTTCACATGGCCTTCTCACCTGTTATATGTCTGTTTCTGTGTCCAAATTTCTTTTACTTAAAAGGACATCATTCATATTGTATTAAGGTCCCACCACAATCGAGTTTGGCCTCATCTTAATTAGCCACATTTTCAAAGACCCTATTTTCAAGTATAGTTACATTCATGAAACCAGGGATTAGGACTTAAGCATGGGCATAGAAGTATCAAGTGATCTCCTTATGAATCCCTATTTTCCAGATATGCTATTATTAGCCCATTGTGCTTCTAATTTTTCATGTCAATCAGGGTTAATTATCTGAGCCAGCACACTGAATTCTTCCTTTGCCTTCTCATTCACAGGCATGAGGTAGTCACAGATAATAATTTATTAAAAAACAACATTTTGTGACCCGGTGGAAAGATTTGTCAACCTGGAACCACAAATTTATAATCAAGCAGAGCCTAACATTGTGAGAATAGGAAGCAAAAATTGCGAAATTGGGTCTCATAGGGTATAAAATTGAGAAGAGATGGAGTGGATGTAGCTCAAGTGGTTGAGCACCTGATTCCCATGTACGAGGTTCTGGGTTCAATCCCTGGTATCTCCTAAAAAATAAAAAAATAAAAGTTGAGAAGAGCTAATCGTACTGGGTATACTTTAACCTATATTGCTATTAGTGCAGAACCCACAGTATATCTTAAAGCATAGTGTTCCAACACAGAAAGGTCGTCTGAACTGGTGACTTAGTTGAGCCATTAATAGTCCATTTCAATTTTCTATCCGGCCAACTGACTGGTGGTGATGAGGTACATGCTAAGGCCATGGTTAGGTCAATCTTTGATTTCTGTAAATGTATTTCTTCTTCGGAAGCAATATTTTGTAGGTTACCATCTTAGTGGGAGAGGGAACAGGCTCTATATCTGACAGTCTTATGAAATGTCAGCCACGGATTGAGATCATCTTGCACTTTACAGCCAGCTTACTGTCCCAGCTGCTACCATGTGGAGTAGAACTGTCTAGATATCCCGCAGAAACATGAAAAATAAATTATTGATGTTTCAGGCCACTATGTTCTGGGGTGCTTTGTTGCACAGCAATAGATAGAAGTAAAAATAGTGATGAAAGAATGAATTGTAGAAAAGAAAAAAAAATCTTTAAATTAACCTTAAAAGGAAATCATGAAAATAGATTTTTGGGTTTTGTTAGAAGGAAAGAAGTTTAAAATATCTTTCTAATACAATCAATAAAAATATAATCAGAAGCTCATTGCTGTATACTGATAGATGTCTTTTAAGCTTTCTTGAATTTTCTCCCATTTCTAAGGAAAATCACAACTAGTCTAATCATTATGGATTAGTCTGAACTGAAAATTCAAAAAGATTTTGTATCTATACAATTAGCATTTAAGATTTTTGTTGTTTTTTGTTTTGATTTTTTAAAATCCTGTGAAACAGAATGGTATGATGTAAAACCAGAAGAACAGTGTGCCTTAAGTAAAATATCCACATCCAGTAAAATTGAACTTCTGTTTGCTTGTTGGGAAAAAGAAGTGATTGGCTCTGATTCTTCTATCTGTACATCTTCTTGTTTATTGTGTGTGTATAGAAAGGGGATAAACATGGTTTACTATAAGGTTGTAAAAGAAAGAGTGTTAATTTCTGTATAATTAGAAGGCCTTTAAACATTTTTCAGTAGATTGCATGAAACAAAATGAAGATAATTTTAACAGTTGCCTCTTCAAACAGAACTTTCAAGCAAAATAATCATCTTAGATTGAAGTATATGCATCTCCAGGCCAATAAGGAATTCATGGCTTAATTATCAGTTGCTTAGTGTTCAGCAGATTATTGAGTTTTGTACCTAGAGTTGAGATTTTGGTGTAATCCAATTCATTACCTGATAACTTTTGAAAGTCCAGTAGCAAATTTTTTCACCTTGATCTAATCCATTCCATGACCTCTTACTAACATTTATAAATTCAGTAAAATGCATAATAAGTATAAAATGCAAACCAAATATAATTAAGCATTTTGTAAGTTGTTCCTTCAGATGTTAAAATGACTTCTATAATTAATGAATAATTTGTTATTATACTTGGAAATTGCATAATGATCTGCCATTTGAAATGGTTATTTCTTGCCTGTTCTGCAAATTGGATCACAAAAGATCAACTCATGCTTGTAAGACATCTTTAATTTTTTTCAAAAATTGTTTAAAAGTATGTAATTCAAGAAAAAAGTTCTTGAAAGACAAACAAATCATACAAAACATACTAACAATACTTAAATGTAATGTTAAGTACAGTTGTCACTCACAGAGCCTGCTTCAAGATTTATTGGGATCTATTTGGTTTTGTTGTGGAGCACACAAAGACAACCTATGGTGGAAAATATTCAAGGTAATGAGGGTAGTAGGAAAGGGTTTGGATTAACACAAATGTCAGATTCATTCATTCAATTATTCTATCAGTACTTTTGGAGAGTCTACTAAATGCTGCCTCCTACTCTGTACTGGGGAAAATATAGAACCATCTTTCTATATCAAGAATTTGAAATTTAGAGTAAAATATACACTAGTAAACAGGTGGATGAATTGTTGTGTGTAATACTTTATCAGAGGCCTTTTGGATCACGACATATAGAAGGAAGGGATATTTCACCTGAGAATTGAAAAATAAGTAGAAAGAAAATAACCAAGTAGAGAAGTGAAGATAAAGAAGGTGTATTCTGACCAAACTATGTACAAAATCCATTGTCATAAATGAAAAAATGAAACTATGAAACATGGATGGAGCATGGATATTGCACAAGAGAATCACAAGAGGTGACACTTGTCTGGAAAAGCAGGAGCTTGTTTAGCAAAGGTTGAATTAGCTGCCCTAAGGAGTTTTGAGTTTATATTAATGTCAACTTGGAAACAAAAAGGTAAGATTTTGATGTTAGAAAGCATATTCAAGCTGGCATAAACATAAGACTGTGGCAAGGCTGGAGGCTAGGATAAAAGTTAGAAGGCAGTAATCCAGAAAAGTTGTGGTAAGGAACTAAATAAATAAAAGAATATGGAGGATGGTAGAATTAGATATATTTGAGAAAAGAGATTAAATTATTAGTGGTCTTCTTCAAGAATTAATTCATCATGGATGGAAGGTAGAAGGATATATGAAATATGTTTTCTTGGTTTCTTACTTGGATGACTGGCCAAAAGATGGCAACACTCATCATTGATCTAGAAAATATATGTGCCAAGGCTTATGTAGAGTAGAGTGGAATTTGAATTGATGAATTCTCTTTTAAACATGATCAATTTTGGTTCTTCTGAAATAGCTAATTGTACTCTGGGAAGCTGCTAGGTACATGTATGTAGAGCTCATAAGATAAAACTGGCCTAGTGAATTAGACTTATGCATTACTGGCATATACATGACAACTGTTCTCATAGCATTAGAAGACAGCTCTCAGCAAGAGTGTCCAAAAGGGAGATGAGTTGGCTTATGGTAGAATTCTAAAATACTAACATTATTTAAAGCACAAAGGAAGCAGAGCCACCAAGGGAGAATACAAGTGGACAGATACATGGGAAAATACAGAGATTCTGGTGACTTTGAAACCAAAATAAAATGGTTTTCTAGATGAAAGGTGATTTGAATGGTGTCCTGTTCTACAGTAGAAATTAACTAAGAAGACTTCACTGAGTTTGGGAATAAGAAGGGTGTTGGTGAACTTGGTAAGAGTCATTACATTGCAATGCTGAGAAAATTCATCAGAATACAACACATTGATATAAATGTGAGGGAAGAAGTGAGTGTTAGTGACTTTTCCAGGATGTTTGCTCTTACAGGGATGAAGAGAAACTAACTGGTAAAAGGGGTAAATGTAGAAGAAAAGAAATTCAAGGACACTGGTAAGCTTTTTGCATATAGCTTGTTTTTAGATTGATAGGAAAGATGGATTAAAGAGGGAAAATAGTATATGAGACAAAGAGTATAGGAACTGAAATATAAGTTTAATTATTACAAAGAAAACACCGTCTGCCAAAATATTGGAAAAGATAGATGTGGAAGCAAGGAGGCTTTTGCAACTGGTGAAAAGAAGTTTGCCAGTTCTCCATTTTGTTACTTCAAATTCTCCTCTGATATAGAATTATTGACATTTACCAAAATGTCAACTGAGGGGAGTGGTATGGGAAACGATGAAAAAATTCAGAGTGCCTGAAATACTAACACAGACTGGGAAATAGAAAGTTTATTCAGAAAAAAGGAAATGTAAATGAATATTTGATTTTGAATATATTAATTTTATAATTGCTCATTTTTGCATGGATTGTGTTCTCAGTAGTTTAGATTGGATTGGTAAGAGCAAATTCCTCACATACCAAATTTTGGTGTGTCTGGAGGGAAATATGGTAAGAAAGTTTACGATGTCGCCAAGAGTAATTGTAATAATAAATCATGGAATCTAAGCTGTGTAGGGGAAAATTGATTAAAGAAAGTGATATAACTGATAAGGAATAATTAGTGAGGCTTAAGAAATAGTGATATGAATGAATAAATTAAAAGTTGTAGTGTTACAACCAGGGCATAAAAGGAAGGGACAAAGGTTGCAGTCATAAAATAACATTTTATTTTGGATATTTAGAGTTTGATCAATTTCCACATGAAACAAGTTCCGAGATGGAGTCATGCGTGGGAAACTCAAGTGGATTGTTAGTGGAATAACTGATAATAAGATATCATAAATCTGAAAAGCTATATTATGAAATGTATGGCCTTCATGGGCATTGATAGCAAGATTGTGGAAGAGGGATAGAATAATCTTGGTGGCAAAATCTTTTGTGAATTAAAAGGAATGTGACTTTTCTGTAACCTAAAACTCCTTTGAAGACAAAATGTAAAAAGTAAGACACTGGGTGAATAAATGGTCAAAAAATATCACTGTACATACAGGACAACAGATCTTAGAGTGATGAAAGGCAAAATGTCAAAAAAAAACTTTTAAAATATTTTTTCATTATCCAAGATTTAATTTTATTTTTATCTTTTTAAATTATTTTTGTATTTTATTTCTTATTTTAAAAGCTATCATTATTATTTCATTTTCTTATTAATTGTATTTGGCTATTTTATTGGCTTCATTTTTGAAGAGGTTTTGGATCTCAGAAGGGTTGCAACTGTGGCAGGGGAGGATCATTCATGTGGGATGTCAGTGATGGGGGATAAATGAGAGGAAGTTCACCTGGGCATACAGAACCAACAGTAGCTGACTTTGATGAGAAAGCACCTCTTATGGTGCTTCATTTTGGACTTTTCACAGTCTTGGAACTGTAAGATTTTATCCCAAATGAAAGGTTTATAAATGACAACCCATTTCTGGTACTTTTCATTGGCATCCCTTTGGTAAACTAAAACAGATGCGTCACCTTGTCTCCCAATTTTAAAATATGTGGAGAGTTGCAAAGTGACCAGTCTGCAGAGATATGGCCGGGAGAGAAACAGTTTTAAAGGGGAAGCCAGGTGTCAGATTAAGAAGGGAGAATTAAATGATTGAAGATGTTGGAGAGTTTGGTAATATGACAGCAAGAGCTACACAGGTTTGAAGACACAAGATAAGTGTGTTTTCTGAATCACTTAATTTTTTTGTTAATTCTGTTATGAGTATTTTTAAAAAACTAGGCTATTCACATTTCTGAGGTTTTTCTTCTCCTTCAATGCATAAATAGTAAAATTTCACGATTAAATAAAAACTAGGAATACATATACGTAGAACAAAATTGAAATTAAAATTGTTCAAATCTGTGGTTTAGAGTTCATCAAGATTCAAAATGTTGTTTGCTGTCTTTCATAAAGAAAAATTTACCTTCTGCGATCATTTTTTATTTTTATTTCTTTTAATTAAGAAATTTCAAGTGGATTAGTAGAATTTTATTCAAAGTGTTCCAAATATCAATAATTTAAAAAAATATTTTGACATCTATGGTCAGATAATTATCAATCATTAATTCCTCTTAT
The DNA here is from genome assembly GCA_029593785.1 of Cabassous unicinctus. Taxonomy (NCBI): domain Eukaryota; kingdom Metazoa; phylum Chordata; class Mammalia; order Cingulata; family Chlamyphoridae; genus Cabassous; species Cabassous unicinctus. Next base: position 9,965 of record JAQZBX010041890.1, on the reverse strand, counting down.
TAAAATATATATATATAACAGATATTTCAATTGTATAAAATTTTTAATAAAATATCATTTTCTACTTTATAAAATTCCCATAGAATTTCATATTTTCTAATTTCTGCTTAGAACAAATCTCTACATTGTGAAAGAAGAAACTAACATGAAAATAACAGAGATCCCATGAGAATTCTTTAAGAGTTTTCAACATAAGAATATTGTGGATCACAACCATCTCCTAACAGCTGCTTGACAATTGCCTACAGAGTCATGAATACATAGAATATATGCTCTAGGTGTGTTTGTTGTGGAAGAGTTGTATATGAATTCCATGGCCAAAAGCAATCATTCAGCAGTGTCGGAGTTGGGGATCACAGATAATCCAGCTCTTCAAGCCATTCTCTTTGGCGTCTTCCTTGTGATATATTTAGTTTGTGTCTTGGGTAATGTTGGTTTGATTGTGTTAATCCAAATCAGTCCTCAGGTCCACACATGCATGTATTTTTTCCTCAGCCATCTGGCTTTTGTTGATGTTTCTTTTACTTCATCTCTCACCCCAAACACCTTGGTGAACTTCCTGCGTGAAGTTAAAAGTATAAAATTTTATGCCTGTGCCACTCAGGTGTGCTGCTTTATCACATTTGTAGTTTATGAAATGTTCTTGCTTTCAATTATGGCATATGATGGGTTTGTTGCCATCTGCAACCCTTTACTCTATGTCATTCTCATTCCTCGGAAACTCTGTATTCGAATGATTGCAAATACATACTTCTATGGATTCACTGTGGGTCTTGTTCAGATGTTGGCAACATTCTGCTTGTCTTTTTGTGACTCCAATGTGATCAACCACTTATAGTGTGATGTTGTTCCCTTGATTGCACTGGCCTGCTCTGACACGCACATCAAAGAACTGATGCTATCGATCATTGCTGGGTTCAATACACTTTGCTCTCTTTTTATTGTGCTAATTTCTTATGTTTTCATTCTGTTCACCATCCTGAAGATCCACTCTGCTGAAGGAAAACAGAAAGCCTTCTCTAACTGTGCTTCCCACCTGACTTCTATCACAATACTTTATGCAACAATCATTTTTATGTTCCTACAGACCAAGTCAAGCCATTCTCTAAATTTGCTTCAGTGTTTTGTGTGGTGGTGATTCCCATGCTAAACCCATTGATTTACAGCATGAGAAATCAGGAGTTAAAAAGTACACTGAAGAGCATTGCAGAAAAGTTGTCTTTGGCTATCAAATAACTGAAGAATCACTGGACAGGGATTAGAACACTCTGAGTTGTGCCTTTTCTAATGTCATAATGCTGGTAAATGACAGAGCTAAATCCCTTACTTCAAGTTCTCAAACACATTTTTCTGAAATGTAGCTCCTTAGTCTAATGGAGAATAACCACCATTTCATTTTCAAAGGTTTCCACATGAAAGGCATTTTGTGAATTTTACTTGAGTTATTGAAATGAAAAGGAGAGAGAAAGGGAGAAAGAGAGAGAGAAAGAGAATCTTAATCCTTTATGGCCGTCACATTTTTCCTCAGCACACACACATACAAACATATTGAGAAATAGTGGCTTTATCTGAAATCTGTGTGATATTGAGAAATTTTGCATTGTATTGAAATACATAACCATCTAATAATACGGAAAAAATGTCACATTTTAAGAGGAGACATTTTGGGTTTGAACACTCTGGATAATTTCTGGAGAAGGTAGCAAGAGCAGAGTTACTTTAATATTGACCATTTAGTGACACTGATTCTGTATCAGTTTAGATCACTGGGGCAGCTGACACCGTTATAATTTGCTGCCTGTTAAATGTATGTAAGTGTGTGACTAGGAACTTGCACTCTTCATTAAAACAGTTTGGCTAACAATTTTCGCTTTTCCAGTTAATAACTGTTAGCATGGGTAACTTCACATTTCTGTGCCTGGGTTTTCTCATCTACTAAATGCGGTACTAGTTCCTTTCTCTTAGACTAATTCTGAGGATCAAATGAGATGATGCATATAACAGGAATTGTACAGTTCCTGGCACATAGCTAGCACTTCATAAACATTGCTATTTTATTTCATGAATTACAATATTATTGTTAAAATGATTCATTGGATTTGATCTGAGATAATGAGGCGATGGCTTTTTAGAAATAGTTGCAACATGGTATGCTTAATTTAAAACCAACAACTGAAAACTAAAAACCAAGGGGGCATTATCTTGGTTAAATTCAAACAATTTAATGCTTTTAAATTTACTTCTGTGGGTTGAGCAACATATTTTAAACTGCTTGTTTTACATTTATTTAAACTGCTACTCAATATTATTTAAAATGTGCATCTTTTTCTAGGAAAAAAGTCATTCTTCAAACATTTGGTAAAGATTAGATTCACAAATTATGACTTTTTTCAGTTCCAAAGTTTTCTAAATAAAAATAGCGCTATTGAATGCTTCTATGTCAGGTGCTGTGAAGAGCACTTTAAGTGGACCGCATTAGTTAATTTTCATAACCCCAAGTGAGGTGGATATGATTCTTTATTTTATAATGATTTAAAAGCAGTTTATGTAATTTACACACACACACACACACACACACACACACACATATATATATACACATGGTTAATAAATGGAAGAACCAAGATTGAATTCAGTTTTATCCAACTGTGAAGTTCAATTTTTAATGAATACCCTATGCTTCCAAGAAGAGTTGTACAACGTTGAGAAGTTTTTAAAAAGCTGAACAGTGATTCACAAAAAATCACTTAAAGACCAGATTTAAATTTAAAAAATTTATAAGTTCAAAAACCATTAGAAAGTTATGTAAACCTGAGTCTGGCACAGAATATACTCATAAACTCTAGAAAGGAAAGAAAAGGAAAAGATCACCACATAGAGGACAGAAGACCCTTTGACCATTATTATCCTTTTGCCTGTCAGTGATGTTGACACCAAAGCTGTCTGAGAATCCCCCATTCCCCCACACCCTTTGGTGCTGTATCAGCGAGAACAAGGCTCCTGAGAACGTGGTCAGAGTTCATCTGGCATCTCTGCTGTGAGTTAGGAGGCCAGCTCCTGAGTCTTCAGCCATAACTGTATTCCCGACCCATCCTGCCAAGGCGAATGGCATACGGGGTGGTGAGACTACCATCAGTGCCCTCAGCCTTCCCAGCAACTGAGCTGACAGCTAGGTATGGACTGGATAATTGGGACCCTTGGCAGCTGCTGTGGTATCATGACTGGTTTGGGCTGTGCTCAGTGCTGGGGGACAGGAGTTTTGCCCAAGGAATGTCATTAACCTGGCTCACAGGCTAAAGAAAAACAAAATTATAGAAAAAACAACAAAAACCTAACTAGATTCCACTTTGGTTCTTGGACATCACTGTGTCCTATTTGCTGTAATAAAACTGCCTTAGAACCCAATTAAAGGACTCTTAACAACTCTGTGCTCTGAGGTATAATTTTCCTACATGGCTCATAGAGGAAATGATCTCAGTGATCCTCCACATGTGTGATTACATATATAATAAAAGGCCAACATTTTCTGCTTAATTTAATTACTAACAGACAGAATCAATTGCCAAGAGGAAAGCATAAGGAAATAAAAATACCTATATATAATTGTTAGTTCTCCTTCATAGATTAAAACTAATATTGTTTTGAAAATATGTAGATGGAATATGGGTTCCTCTGACACAATACTTAAAGAAACACTATATTTAAGAAAATGTGAGGGAATTATAAACAAACATACAGAAAAATATAAATTAAACATCGAATACTGAGATTCTAGATGCATTCCTGAAAATCCTGTGCCTCTACAAAAGGATTTTGTAATTACGTTAAAGCATATTTTAAGGGAATTTTAACTTAATGCATTTTTAAATTATCTCTTTGTTGGGTTGTCATTGTTAAAATGATTTCAGACCACTTAATTCATCTATTTTGTAAATCTTGATTTCTGCATATTGAACATGATTATATGTAACTCTACAGCATATATTAGCTGTGTAACTTTGGGCGAGTTACTTACCTCCTTGTGTTTCACATTTTGCATCTTTAAAATTGTAAATAATTGTATCTACTACTTAAAGCTGATAAGAAGTTTAAATGAGTTGATAAATTCAAAACTTTTAGAATAGGGGTAAGAAATGGCAAACAAAAGTTATTTTTTTATTATTTTTATTATCATTAGTATGCTTTATTCAAATACAACATATTAAAGTACCAAGTTATACAGAAAGGGCCCTTTTCTTTTTAGAACAAAGTATTCTTGACTCAACTGAAAATAGTTAAAAAGTAGCTAAGGCTAAAGAAACCTCATAAGAGTCTAAAGATTTTAATATCCATGTCAAAAAAATTGCTTTGATTTTTATTCTAATTACTACACCATTAAGTTGTGGATACCAAAAAATGTCTTGATGATGGTTCATGTCAGTGACAATAATAATAATATTGATATTTATCAAGCTTCTATTAGGTGCCAGTCATTGTACAAAGGTATTACACATATTTATATTGAATCGTCATACCTAGCCTGTGAGGTGAGCATTTTTCTTTCTTTCTTTTTCTTTTTTTACAAATAACTGGAACTCTCTATATTATACAATGGTAGTAGCAAAACTCAAATTCAGGATGAAATCTTTCTGAAATTGGTCCTGTTCTTCATTAATCTCAGACTCTGTCAAAGATTCATTGATTGCTACTTTTTTTTTCAGCCTCTTGATTCTCTCTATATCCAGACACAAAAACATTATAGACACCAAAGGAGAGACGAAAAATTTGTATTTTTAAAAAATAAACCTGGAAATAAAATGAATAAAGCTGATTTTGAGATTTTTGACTGAGTGGCATTTCAGCAGAAATCACCCTCCTAGAGCAATTCCTAGAGAAAAGTTTTAGAGGCTTCACAGAAGAGTTTCTGCCTAGGAAGGAGCTGAATGACATGACTATCCAATAGAGTTGAATTTCTAGCTGAAATCTCTGAGAAAAACCAGGGTCAACTTAAGAACTGATTGTCAATAGCAGGGAAATAAAAATGTTTAAAGACATGAAAACTCCAATTCAATTAATGTTTAATCATTGCTGTTTTAAATAATCCTAAGAAGCAGAGAGGTGCAGCGAAACCGTTGAAGACCAGTGTTCCTCAGGTGGATCACGTTCTATAGACAAGAATTTCTTCACTTGTTAAAGGAGAGACTGACTATGATGCATCTATATGTTGTATATGTAATATGTGAGTAACGTGTGTATCTTCCAAAATAAATGCATATTGCATGCCTTAGTGGGAAAAGTGGAAACATGGGTTTCTCTTTTAAACCTGCTTTAAAAACCTGAGAATTCAATAGGTGTAATATGGTGGCAATTTTCCAGACACTGGACTTTTCCTGAATGATGTTGCAGTGACGGATTCAGGCCATTATATATCTTGTCAAACTTATAAAAATGTGTGGAGAGAGTTTAAACTATAATGTAAACTATAATCTACACTTAGTGGCAATGCTCCAATGTGAGTTCATCAATTGTAACAAATATACTACACTAATGAAGGATGTTGTTAGTGTGGGAAAGTGTGGGAGTGGGAGGGAATGAGGCATATGGTAATTCCCTACACTTTTTATGAAACATTTATGTAATCTAAGTATCTTCTAAAAAAAAATAAATAAATAAAAAACAATAAAATGAAAACCTGAGTATTCATTCAAGCACAAGGTTCTAAAAGGACCTCATGACAGTATATCTGAATTGTTTGCAAATTAAGTGCAGAGGAGGAAATAATTACCATGCATTTGCAAACCCCAAGTTGTATCTTATCCAATGACCACAAATTTCAAAATATCATTCAAAAATGGTAAAATATAAAATAAAATTAAATCACTAATTTGGAATTGCTTTTACTGAAATTTCAAAATACAAAAGCATATTGATCATTAATTTTTTAATTATATGTCATGATCCCATAAGAATGACTGCACAAACAGCAGGTATAGATAAATGACATCACAACTTAAGGCTATTTTTAATTAAATATGCATATACAGAAATTTATTTATTTAAAAACACAATTTCCTATCACAATGTTCTTCCAAGTAATTCTATTTAGAACAAAAGCAATGATAGTTTTTATTAAAAAATCTGATAATGACACGCTAAATCCAAGGTATTACAATAAACATTATTCATAATAATATTTAAGAAAACAAAAGTCAGATAGACTTGAATTTGCACCTGTAATTTTTAAATAACTAGTTTTGTGACATTAGACAACTTATAAATACTTGAGACCTGGAAATAAAATGTCACCCATCTCTTAGTTCTGTTTTCTTAGAAGAAACAGGATTACTTAAGTGCCTGGCAGAAAGTAGACATTAACCAGGCTTTCTCCCTTTTACTTAAAGACTGATATTCTTTTGAAACCTCAATAAATTAATTTTAAATTATGTATAACATTTATGTATTAAAAAAATTATATAACATTTAGATGGCCCTATTATCACTGAATATTGTTCTATTATTTTTCAGAATTACACACAGAGCCACACAGAATTTGTGTGTTGTCCAAGGTTGTACAGCTAGGAAGTGAAGAAAATAGCAAACTCAGGCAGTCTTGTTCCAGAATTCAGAGCTCTGACAAAAACATGCTGCCACCTTTACTTGGGATATGTATGTGTGTGTCTGTGTTTGTTTCAACATAATTTCTGTAGTCTATAAAAGCTGATGGACTCAGGACACTTTAAATCATACTGCCTTTCCAAATTTGCCCTTAGTCCTTGTAGAAAATGTCAAGATCTGTTAAAGAAACTCATATTTTCAGTTGATTGGGAAATAATGATAAGAAATATAAGCAAGAGAAAACTTGACTTATTTCCTTGATTTTCTTTAATAAAGCATTTTTATTATTTTCTTAATTGCAATATCTTTAAGGTTTCATATCCTTTATCCAAGGCTTTCTTCAAGACTTCTTTTACCTCTTTATTCCTCAGACTATAGATTAGGGGGTTCAACATGGGGATCACCACTGTATAAAATACAGAAGCCATTTTATCTGTGTCCAGAGAGTGGTTTGATTTGGGCTGTAGGTAGTTAAAGATCAGTGTGCCAAAGAAAATAGTAACAGACACCATGTGGGAGCCACAGGTGGAGATGGCCTTGCGACGCCCCTGGGTAGAGCAGATCCTTATAATGGTGGCAATGATAAAGATGTAGGAAATGAGGACAACTGAAGAAGAACAGATCATATCAAAGCCAGCAAAGGCAAAGATTAGAATTTCCTTCATGTGTGTGTCTGAGCAGAACAGAGCTAAGAGGGGGAGGTCATCACAATAGAAATGGTTAATTATATTGGGCCCACAATATGTTAGACAGAAAGTGATAATGGTATGGAATAGGGCAACCAGAAAGCTGTATATATATGGAACAGCCACTAACTGAATGCAGACTCTTTTTGACGTCAGTACTGAATAATGCAGGGGATTACAGATAGCTACATAGCAATCATAGGCCATGGAGACTAAAAGGAAACACTTGGTGATCATGAAAGTGAGAAAACAGCTCATTTGCATTGCACAAGCATGGAAAGGAATCGTGTTGCATTCCACAACAAAAGTCACCATCTTTGGGGTAATGGCAGAGGAATAACAAAGGTCAACAAAGCCAAGCAGCTGGGGAAATAACACACAGGTGAGTGGTGTCAAGAGTCAATCTTGATTAAAGTAATCAATCCAGTATTCCCCAGCACTGTGACCAGATAGATGGCTAAAAACACCACAAAACACGGGGTCTGCAGCTCTAGCCGGTCTGTGATTCCCTTGAGAATGAATTCTGTGATATAAGTGACATTATTGTCAGTCATTTATTCTGGGAGATTCTTGCTGCAGTTGAAGAATAAAAACGACACATCTCATGGTCCATGCCAATTGAGCATAGGTGATTAGTGTCTTGTCACCTTGAATCTTGTGATCATGTGATCAAAAAGTGGACATTACCTGTTTAATTACATGCCATTCTTGTTCCAGGGAAGAAAGTCTTTAATTTTTAATATAGTCTTTTTCAAAGTTATTTTGTTTGTAATTTTTAAAAACAAAGGAAGATGTTTGTTAATGAAATATCATCTGAATGAAACAAAGTGAGAAAATCACCACTAAAATGTGAATGTTTTTGCTACTACTCTTTTCTAACCATATATAAATACAGCAGCACAAAACTATATAACTCATAAAAGGATTGATATTTGTACTTCTTTACTTTTCACTTTTGTGCATTTCACACATTCTTAAAATATATGAAAATAAGATAATTATATATGTGCCATGAAAAACAGTTTACTATATCCCCTCTCCCAATTACATAGAATTTATGCTATAAAACCTAAAAGAAAATTGATCAGAGATATATAGGGAAACATCCAATTTTATTTATAAAGAAATTAAAGACACAGGTTTTTTTTCCCCAATTCAAAGTTCACCATATTTTTGTGTTTACTACAAAAACGTTAACAAATCAGTTTATCAAATAGCTTGTAATTCTAAAGTTTATGTAGATAAACATATTTTCCTATAAATATTTGTCAATATATTTCTAGGGCTTCAAATATCCAAATCATTTCCTCTATTAGATATTACTTTTAACAACATATCCAAAAGAACTATGCAGCTTTAAACAAAGTTTTATGGAAAGGTATATAGGCATATACTTTGATGCATGTTTAAAAATAATTGTTATTTATGTTTCTACCAGCCCTATGAAAGAAGACTATTCTCATTTTGCCCAATATTGGCCTCCTGAATTTCATTTTTTCTCCTGGAATTATTTCCCACAAAGTAGAATGATAAAATATTAATAACAGAAAGTGCCTAGAAAGATCAAGCCTAACCCCTTAACATTCCAGATTTAATTTATTTGTACTATTGTTATTTCATCTGTTTTAAGAGTGTTTCCTTTATCAGACACTATTTAGTGTAATGTATGAATTACTTAACGATAGACTCTCACTAACCCATCATCCCTTATTAATAACTTTAAAAGAAACATAAAAATCAGTCTTTTGCCTCTTGTTGCACAGAGAGGATGATGGAGAATGGATGTGACTGGTATGTCTCACTGCAGAGACCATATTCCTAATCAATATGTGAAACGCCCAAAGTGGTAGCAACTTTCTCCCTCAGCTCTAATCACCAGGATAGAACTATAGGGCTGGCAGATACATCCATTTTCCACAGCATCATGCTAAATATTTAAGGCTTAGAGAAGACAAAGATGTAAGCTGTAGCTTATCAACAGCTGTTAAGTTTCCCAAGTAGTTTGCCAAGTTAAAAAGGCAGGGGCATGCAAATTTAAAAAGTTAAGTATCTAATGCTATCCTTTTTAGTAAAATAATCATTGCATTCGAGAATATTCAGAATTACGAGTTCTCTTACTTGCATATGGGACTTGAATACACTAAACTTTTTCTCACAGTCTTTTATTTCAATTTCAGCTATGGTGTTATGATTGAACAAAATTGAGGATAATTATAAGGTTAACCTATGATGTAAAACTAAAGTAGATCATCTTCACTTTAAGATGGTGGTGGAGGAAGAAGTTTATTTCTATCATTATTATTTTTACTTAAAATAACAAAGACTATCCGTAAATTACAGCTTCCTCATTGAACTTGTGGAACTTCAGGATTTATGGTGGTTCCAAGATACATGCCAAACCAAACCACAGTTAACTATATGGGAAAACAAATGTATCAATGAGAACACTAACTATGGTAAATAGTTATTATTAAGAGTTGATAGTAAAGTTGAATATTAAACCAGAGTTTAAATTCCAAATTCAAAACTAACAAGTCACATAGAAACAAAATTACCCATGAAAATCTGTTAAATTATTCACAAAATATAGTATATATCATCCATACAACTCTTTCAATTTCTCTGCATTTTTAAAAGTAATTTTTCTTCATGGCCTGCAATTTGTTTCTCTAGGATGCTCTGAAG